>JABUQX010109923.1:42500-49358 GCA_015478945.1 Trachelipus rathkii | reverse complement strand
TGTGCAAAGAAGGATGTTTCTAAAGAAAGTTACAAAGCCAAAATTCCTTTATTCATACAAATAAAATTTGTGAAATATTTAATGGGTTGAATTTAAAATTAAAAAGAAATAAAATTCAAATAAAAAGTATCGGTATAAGTTACTTACGATCAAGCTATGTGTTGAATTAATGTCAAAGCTGGTCGTTTTTTACATTGGAGCATTCATTTTCCCTTAACATCACTCTTGCCCTAAAAATGGTTCCTTCCTGCCTTCTTGGACAGACCCAAAGTACTTGGATAAGATAGGCCATAGGTGCTCCAAGTCATCTTGGCTTATTTTTTCATGGGAAGTACAGGCAGCATCCACTTCAATAATTTAAAGATACGACGACTTTCACCGTTTGCAATTCTTTTCCTTTTAAGACCTTTATTCAAATCTGTTTTATCCCAATTTTAACACAAAAGCACCAAAAAGGTTTAATCGCTAATCACAAGTTACCAATAAACTGAGTAAAATTGGCTATTTAATAATTAATAATAATAATAATTAATTAATAATAATAATAATAATAATAATAATAAATAAAAAATAATATAAAATAATAATAATAATAATAATATAATAATAATAATAATAATAATAATAATATAATAATTAATAATAACTAATAATAATAAGTAATAATAATAATAATTAAAATAATAATAATAATAAAAATAATAATAATTAATAATAATAATAATAAATAATAATAATATTATAAAATAATAATAATAATAATAATAAAAAACTAATAGATAATAATTAATAATAAAATAATTAATAATAATCATAATATTTAATTATATTATTATTTATTATTATATTATTTTATATTATTATTATTATTATTATTATTATTATTATTATCTATTCATTAATTATTATTAATTATTATTATCTATTATTATTATTATTATTATACTAATATATATTATATATTATTATTATTATTCATTATGTATTGATTATTTTCAACTTATTATTAGTTATTATTCACTCTCTTATTTTCCAAAATTAGTTTATTATAATTATTATTATTAATTTTTTATTTTTATTATTATTATTATTATATATTTATTATTATTATTGTTATTATTTATTATATTATTATTAGTTATTATATTATTATTCATAATTTATTATTATTATTATTTTATTATTATTTATTTTTATTATTATTATTATTAGTAATTCATTATTATTGATTATTATTATTTATGTATTATTCCATTCATTATTATTTTCTTACTTTATTAAATTATCTCTCTCACTTATATATTCTCTATTATTACTCTATTACTTACTTTTATTATTTCATTATTACTTTTTATTATTTTTACTATTTTATTATTATTATTATTATTATTATTATTATTATTATTATTTATCTATTATTATTATTATTATTAACTTACTTAGTATTTTTATTCCTATTATTATTATTGGGAAGGTTCACATTGATTCTTATCATAAATATTATTATCATTATTATTATTATTATTATTATTATTATTATTATTATTATATATATATATAGTATATAATAATATAATATAATATATTATATATTTACATATATATATATATATATATATATATATATATATATATATATTAATATATTTATATAATATATATATATATATATATAATATATATATATATACCGATATATATATATATATATATATAGTATATAATATATAAGCGCAAATATTAGATAGAGCGCAAACGCAAATTATTTAGATAGGGTGGAAACTTTACGGCTTTTCGGCTCTTAAAAAAGTTGATGAGCGCAAATGCTAAGAGGCACATTATTGAAATTATCGCGTGCGAAACGCAAAAGCGCACGTATGTTACCTAAAGCGCAAATTGCGCTTTTGCGCTTTTGCGCTTTCATTTGCGCAATTTGCGCTCCCACCTCTGATATATATATATATATATAATATATATATTATATATATAATATATATAATATATAATATATATATATATAATCCTATCATCATCCTAGTATTATAATTATAACCCTATATATACTTAGTATACTATATACTCTAGACTTCGATACAACTCTGCATCTTATATATATTATACGTACTATATAGCTATAGCTATATATATATATATATATATATATATATTCAATCTATAACAACTCCCAGGAAGGCTTTCGCCTGTCTGTTGTCCAGGCATCCTCCTCTTCAGAGCCGAAACTTCTTTAATCCGCTTCAGAAACTACTCTATGAAAATCTATCCCGGGCAATGGTTCCGACGCTTCCTCGAGTTAAACACTCTCAGGTAGGTTTTTCGCCCTTTCAGTAGAACTAGCATCTTCTTCCATTAGCTCCAACAAAACTGGTTCTCCCAGCAGCTCTCCAGAGGATCTTTGCTTCAGGCGCAAAAATATTCCGAATCGCTGGTCCAGGAGTAATACAAGCATAAGGAAAGGACCGGGTTGCTAGCCCTGCTCGCCCTCTATAAACCATGGCGGAGAAAATTCTTCATATGCTGACCGTGCGAAACAACCCAATCGTTCTTGAGCGCATAAATCATTGAACACTGACTTCTCAATATTTCCATGTCTGATTATCCAAATCATACATTTAATTTGCATTTTTACCAAATTATTTTTGCTAAAACTCCTTCATCTATTAAATATTGACGGAAAGACATAAATATAAAAATTTTGTTGCTCCTCTTCTTGAAATATTTATAAAATTTTTAATCTTGTTTTAATTATTTTATAATTTTCATTTCGAAATGTTCAACTAAATTTAAGGTTTATTTACTGAGTTGATTAGAATTTTTACTTTTCTTGCATCCAATCTCCTTTCTCTGTTCTCAGACTAGAACTATTCGGAGCTTTCTGAATAGCTCTCCAAATCTCTTTTCTCTTCTTGTTTCTTCTTTCCCAGCTGTTTCCAGTGCGTCCGACTCCAACGCACGCGTCAGAACATATATATAATATGTATTATATATATATAATATACTTATATATATATATATAGTATATACTATATATATAGATAGTATATAGTAATATATTATATATATATAATATATATATATATATATATACTATATATATATATATATATATTATATATATTTATTGTGCAAGTATTTATTTTTGATTATGTTGAAAGGAAGGTCGCAATTAATTATTGCTTCGGGGCTGAGCCGCAATTTTCACCCCTTCTAAAAATGGACATAAAATTCATATAATAGCCGATTTTTGACCATATATGCACCAAACTGTAGCTTATTTTTGCCCTCTAAAACGTCGTATTCGAGTGTTTTTCTGTCTGTAGTCATTGTTTGGTATTTTCAATTTTTGAAAATCTGTGATTTTGACATTTGTCGAAACCCTTCCTAAACTATTTTTCGAAATGACTTCAAACTTGGAAAATACAAAGATTGGACTATTATCTAAAAAGTGCAGCAGGGGATTTTTGATAACTGGCCCCATATCTGAGCATTGGTCGATTTTCAAAATCCTACTATTTTTCGGTTTTGAAATTGAAAAATTGGAATATTTTTTTTTCTGTTTATCCCATCTGCATGTCATTTTCAGGACATTAGTAGTCGGGGGAGATGCACATCTCTTACTTAGATAATTTCTTTGTATATTCAGTAGTTTGGGAATTTTTTGGAACAAATTTTCAAAATAAAAATTTTTGGAAATTTTTAAATTTTTTTTTTAGTATACCAAAAAATCTCTCTCCTCTCTCTCTCTCTCTCTCTCTCTCTCTCTCTCTCTCTCTCTCTCTCCTCTCTCTCTCTCTCTCTCTCTCTCTCTCTCTCTTCTCTCTCTCTCCTTCATTATTTTAGTTACGAAAGGAAACGAGCATTAGCTAGAAACAGGCCTTATATACTTACTATAGTATATATATATATATATAATATATATATATATATATTATATATATATATATATATATATATATAATATATATATATATATATATTTAATATTTATATATATTATAGAATATATTTGAAGTTTTAACCAAACATAATTTTTAAATCTAAATGATTGATTCTGTTTTAATTTTAATACCTAACAAATTTTATAGATAATTATCTATAGAAATTCTAGGATTAAAATTAAAAATTAAAGAATAAAATCATTTAGATTTTAAAAAAATTCTGTTTGGTTAAACCTTACATATAGTAGTATATATTTACTTATATATAATATATATATATATATATATATAATATATAGTAAATAATATATATATATAATATATATATATATATTATATATATATATATATATATATATATAATATATATAGTATATTATATATAGATTTTTTATACATCCTATCTAATTGCTATTTATGCAATATTTAACATCTATATAAATATATATATAGTATTATATATAGTATATATAGTATATTATATGTATAATGAATAGATATATATATATATATATATATATATATATATATATATATATATATATATATATATATATATATATATATATATATATATATATATATATATATAAATATACATCCAATCTTTCTTTTAGGAAGGACTTTCAATCTTGGGAAATGTCAAAGCGGAAGAAGAGATATAATATAAGTTTCTCTATAAAGAATATTGGATAAGTAGTAGATCCAAAGGCTGTAATGGTGATACAAAATATGGATCTTAATTAATATACACTATAAAAAAAATGCCTGTACGCTTAAAACCATCAGATAATAAACTCACCATGCTTGATGACGAAGGCGAACACTGACTCGAAAGGATGTGAGAATCGTTTCTTGCTTGAAAGAAAATTCAATCTTTCAACCAGGGCATGGATCGTCTTCCAGACCTCCGACGCACAAACTTGTAGTTGATAATGGGCAATATACGAAATGTTGACTTTGCTTTGCTCTTCTTTTTCGTATTTAGAAAAGGCTCCAAAAGCTAGAATGATACTCAAAAGAATCGCACAAAATAAATTGAGATGAAATATATCTTAGATCCTTTCGTTTAACTTTGCGGTGAGATAAATTATTTATCAATTTTTTTATTGAACTTAAGTTTGCGAATTCCAGTATACACCAACAAACCTTATGGTCTTATTACGTCGTAGCGTTGAGAATTAGGAAATACTTATATCTTTCATAACTTACAATACTTCATACAGACTGTATACTCAATAATATACACAACAACTTTAATTAGTTAATATAAAAAAGTTAGTACAACATGCAGGAAAACACAATTGTTATCAATATATACATCACTTGATACCCGTGTCGACACTTTTTTAACTGGCATTTTGGAAAGAGTGCGTCGGTTGACTGAAGGACTGATTGGTTAAGAACAAAGTGCGTTTAGAAGTGGTAGAGGATGTCTGGATCAAATCTTTACATTGCAAAAAATGATGATTGGGAAAATGAAGGAGAAGAAGATACTAAATTGTATTTAGGTTTTTTGGATTGGCAAACAGGCATATAATATGAATTATAGGGAAGCCTTGGCAGAGCGTTATTGATATAGGTGTTTGGTGTTAAGCTTCTAAATGCGATCAAAAGCTATGTATTATGATAGTGAAACGTGTGTAGAAATAAATGTAGTTGAAAGTGATCGGTTTTAATGATTTAATAAGCGGCGAGTGATGGCAGGGTATGTGCTATGTTCTTCATGTTTATTCAATTTGTATATGGATGCGGGTTATGAAAGAATTAGAGGTGAGTGAGGGTGACAATCTCTGTTAGAATGATGGAGAATGAAGAGAGTGGAGGGTGCCCTACCTTTTATATGCCGATGATTTGGTTTTGTGTGCGGAGACTATAGAGAGTTTGAGAGGATTGTCAGGTGCAAAAAGAAAGTTAGAAAGTAATTTCATAAGATTGAAGGATAGGGTTCAATTTTTGGCTTGCGGGCTGAGCCCTATTTTCACCCCTAAAAAAAAAATGGACATAAAGTTCGGAAGTTTCAGCCGATCTTGGCTGACTCTTAAACCACCAAAAGTGTACGTTTATTGTTGCCCTTTAAAAACGTTGTTTTCGGGTTTTTTTCTTGACTGTAGCATTCATTTCAGATTTAAATTTTTCAAATGTTATGTTTTTGGACATTTTTCGTTATCAGACTTCCCAGAACTTTTCGAAATCGTACACTCAAACTTGAAATTTGCATCATGATGGGTCCATTACCCTACAAATAATATATAGGACATTTTCGCATTTATAGTATCTTGTGCTTAGTTGTCCAATTTCCAACCTATTTTTTTGGAATTTAGAAAAGTGAAAACACTATGATATATTTTTTTTTTGCTTCTTGAGAATGTGCATGAATTTTCAGGGAATATGCAGAGTCGGAAGAAGAGATGCCAACATTTTTTTTACTTAGATAATTTTCTTTGTATATGCAATAGGTGTTGGATTTGTTCTTGGAACAAATTGTCCCAAAAAAATATTTTGGGAACTTTTTTTAAATTTTCTTTTGAGTATACAAAAAAAATATCTAAGTAAAAAAAATGCATCTCACCCTACTTTACAAAGCTCTGAAAAATTTGATGTTGATTGGTATGGGGTAAAAAAAAATATGATTAAATTTTTCCACTTTCAAATCCAAAAAAAAAAATGGGTTGGAAATGGACAACGCTGAGCACAAAACTAAAAAAATCGAAAATGTTTTATGTAATTATCGTAGATAATGGACCCATCTCAGTGCATATTTTAAGTTTTGAATTAATTTCGAAAAAAAATTCTGGAAGTGATACGAAATGTCAATAAACATTGGCTTTTGAAATTTGAAAATTCTTGAAATTATAGGAAAAACAGTCACAGAAAACCACCCAAAAACAACATTTTAGAG
>JABUQX010109923.1:37500-40000 GCA_015478945.1 Trachelipus rathkii | reverse complement strand
TATGCTCTATCTCGCTCTAAAGGAAAGAGGCAAATACGAGGATCTCATATATCAGGGGTGGAAAATATATACACATAATAGACACATAGTGAGTGTATACGAGGACACGCAAAGAGCAAGGTGTGTCGAGATGCGTGGTGTGTAAATTACGCACCTCGCTGCCTCACGCCGCGAAGTGACAAGAAGAGACAGGAGAGAGCACGCAACTCCTTAGAGAGTTGAGATCAGCACTCTTAAGGCATTGAGAGACTGCTGTCTCGCTCGCGAACTCCAGCACAGTGGTGTACGTCTCGTCTAGCGCGCGTAGGGAACAACCCGAGTGCCAGCACGCTCTCTCGCAGATGCCAACTCTGAGAAGAAAGAGGACGCTCTCCGCGCAAGACCTAAAGTCCTCTCTCTACACTACGCGGCTATGGGTGAAGAAAGGAAGGAAGCGTCAGGAATGTGGAGCGCGTCTGAGATGTGGATGGACAGAGGACGTTGGAGAGGTTTCGCCAGAAACAAACTGACAGATGCATGCATCTACAGGAGATTGGTGAGTGGGAGGTTGAGAATATATATATATGTGATGTAACGGATGTGAATTTTTGAAACATCTGTGGATGCGGATCTTCAATTTCAAATTTGCGGATGCGGATGCGAAATCTACTTTTGATATCCGCTCGGATTGCGGAATGTCTTAAAATCGCTCAGAATTTTAGGCAAAATGTGTACTGTGGGTGTTCAGAAAAGACAATTTATTTTCTACAAAATAAATTTTATTTTGTCCTTACATATTTTATTGGAAATGGATAAAATTTGTTGAGATGATTTCTAATGCTGATTAATTTTCTGAAAGTTAGCTTGACGAGTTTCCGCGTTCTAAAAAGCGTTTACGAGATTGCGTGCGACTTAACCCAACTCGTCTTGCATACCCACCAACGAATCCCTAATCTCCCCTTTGATACGTATTAAAATAGGAGAGTTTAGTAATTAAATTTAATGAAAGGCATGTTATATTTCAGAAACAGAAGCTTCTCTGCTGTTTCGCCAGTCAATCTATTTCTCCTTTCGTCGTATATAATGGTTGCACCACTAAATAAATGTTCGCTTGGGACACTGCTTGGTGGGCAAGATAAGTAACTTCTTGCAAGTTTACTCAATGTAGGATATTTGTCTTTGTGTTGCTTCCACCATTCTAAAGGACTGCTTACAGGTGAAGCTCTTTTTTCTTTACAGTACTCATTTATGGCTTCATAAACACTATTTTGGACTCCGATCTCTTGCTCGTCGTCACCGCTTGATGCTAATAATACATTCATAGTATCTTCTAATGAAGCTTTTGATGAAGTGTCTACTTGTTTAATTTCTTTTTCCATCGTTTTAAGTCGTTTTCTTGGTAATTCGTCTTGTTCTGCAATACGACCTTCATTTAATGTACAAGCTAAATTATAATTTTTTTCTTTAATAGTTGCCAGTGAAACTGAATTAAAAAACTTTCTTTTAAATCTCGGATCAAGGAAAGTGGCTACGATGAATAGAGTGTATTTATTTATAGAGTCAAATTTCTTGTCAAGTTCTTTTCTTAGTGTTTCCTTCATTTTGGTTATATTTCTAGAGAGATTCTCGTTACCAAAAGTACTTCCCTCTTCTTCACTTTGTAATGAAATTGGATTATCTGTAGTTGAAAGCAGAGATTTTAATGAATGTAAAAGTGGGATTACCTCCGCAACAGAAGCACTGGTGTCACTCAGTTTTTTAGTTATTTCTTCATACGGTTTTAATGCTTCTGTAGCACATTTTAGGCTAACCATTCGTCACTTGTTGGCATATTCTCGTTTACTTTGGGAACAGAGCTTGAATACAAAATTAAACTCTCCTTCACTTCAGTGAAGCGTTGCATCATTTGTAGTGAACTATTCCATCTTGTAGGGGTATCATGAATAATCTTTAACTTTGGTTGTTGCAATTTCTCTTGCTGCTTCTTGAGGTCATGTTGAGCAGATACTGAATGATTAAAATTTCCAGCAATAGCACGACACTTTGCAATCGCATTCTTCACTATTTTCTGGGATAATAAGGCTTCTTTAACATTATTTTGTAATTTATGAATAGTGCAGTCAATACTGGCTACCCCTAAAAGGGAAAGAGTATTCTTTATGTTAGGTCCTGCAACCCATACGATACAATGAACATGAGATATTAAAAAATTCTTTTTTTAACATACATTCGATCTTTTCTTTTAAATGCTGCCATGTATGACGATCAACTAGAACCGAAGCACCCAATAGTAATTCAACACGATCAAAGCTGTCGTTAATGGCATGGACAGTCAAACTAAGCAATGAAACACTTGCTGACGTATTCGACCAAACATCTGTAGTGAAAGATAGACCATAATTATTCCTTAAATACTGTTTCAATTGAGATTGCTCACTTGTTGTAAAACACAGAACCTTGGCATTTGTAAATGTCATTAACACGTAGGTTGCATAGTAATCAAATTCCAAGTTGAAGACGT
>JABUQX010109923.1:20000-32500 GCA_015478945.1 Trachelipus rathkii | reverse complement strand
CAAGAAATCTTTATAGGACGTCTCAATCAAGAGACAATTACCTAAAATTTAATCAATTTAGCCACCTTCAGATTCTACTATTTTTCTGTTTAATAACATCCTTTTATCATACACCAATGATTGCGTGTATCTGTCTACATGGCGCTAGTGCTTCGGGCGTCGACGACCGTGGCATTTTTCTGAGGAAGATGAATTGTGGGCTATGGTGTTTCACCTCTGGGTCCGCTCCTTTCGCCAAAACCGCCGCTTCCTCTGCTATCATGAACCAGTCTTACCTGCTCGAAATAATGCCCCCAGCCTTTCAAAACATTGTCTACCAAAAGATATGGGATGACTGCTTCTTAATTTTTTTCTAACAAAGAACAACATGACCGACTTATTTATAAATTTCCTTAATAAGCAATTAAATTAAAAAAATATGCAAATTTTTCCATGGAATGTGAAGTGGATTGGATTCCTTCCGTTTTCTGAATGTTGGGTGTCTCTAGCGCACTATAGCGTTCTCTTTTTTCTACACATGAATTTTATACCTTCAAGCCGAACGCCTCACTCGTTCCCCCCCCCAAAGAAAAAAACACACGCCAATTGAGCGCACTCACTTGCCCTCTAACTTTCTTCCAGATAAATGATTAAAGTTGTCCGGCACGTATTTTACAGGCACCAAAAAAAGGTAAACCGGGGCCTTTTCAAGGGAGTATCGTTCCTCCTGGAGTGTTCATTATCCGATTCAGAACTCAATAGTTAAGAGCGTATCGGGCTAATTTAATCCTGCTTTTCCTTGCATACCTTCCGCGTTGATAAAAGGTTCAAATAATTTAAGACTCCTTGAAAAACCATTTTAGAGCCACCCTACTCCCACGGTTTTGAGATTAGCTCTTAACTTAATACAAGCAAGTAATTTACCTTTAAGATTCACTTATTACATCATCTTTCGGATTCCCGACACCCTTATTAGAACCCTCAGACCTATATAACGAGACACTCCCATTATGCCACCTTTATTATTTCATTTCCACTAATAACTTCAAAATTAGAAACTTTTTCAGGTCCAAAGATTTAATCCCTAAAAGGTTGCCACTCTCGATGAGTTATCATACTTGAGAAAGATGCTGGCTGCTAATGGTCCGCTATGTTGAGGTCAAACAGGGCCTACAACTTTTGCATTCAGGTGTTATGCCAAACACAAGGGGTTTTTCTTTTCCGCTAGCCAATCTTCCTCTTATCCCACCTGAATTTTCATCATACGTAGCCATTACCACTGAAAAAGATTCAATCCATCACTTATCTCAACGACTTCCGTTCTTGCCTCCGTCACTGATAACTCGCGACAGAAAAAATCTTGGAGAGCCTCTACATTCATGAATGGAGGCCTATTAACTTCAACTTCTGATTTTATTCGCAACAATACTAATTTATATAAATATCATTATTATTGTCTTTTAAAATTTTCATTATGTTTATACTGTTATAAATATTGATTTTAATTTATAGTAAGGTTTTTTCAAAACAAACCAAACCAATTTATGTATTAATTTAGGTATAAATTAGTTTGGATTTTAATCTTGTTCATTCCATTCTTATGGTTCAGTCCAGTATGTATAAGGTTTAGTTTAAAACGAGGGTTAATAATAGATTTTATTTTTGTAATTTCTGTTAATTTTTTGTAATTTTTGTATTATTTTTATATCTTATAATTTTAGTTTTTCTTATATATTTTATATTTTCTCTCAATATAACTCGTAAAATTATTGACATTGTTCCATTTATATTTTATTATTTACATATTAGCCTTAATTTTAGTTTCGCCTTTTGTTATCCAGTGTTCTTAATATATTATGGCACTCTCCTTGTTGTTTGTCTTCCTTTTCATCATTAAATTGAAGTTCCCTAGGAACAAATCAATCGACAGGATTATAGGATATAGATATATATTAATATATATATTATATATGATGTTATATCTATAAATCAATGTAATATAGTTATATAAATATATATATATATAATATACTATATATATATATATATATATATTATATATAATATATATTAATATTATATAATAATATACATAATATATCAGTGGTCGTACCGGAAGATACACTTTGAGTAGGCACTAATTTTATATATATATATTATAATATATATATATATAATATAGATGATATTTATAATATATATATATTATATATTATATATAATATTATAATAATATATTAATTATATATATATATATTATATATATATTAATAATAATTAAATATATATTATATATTATTTAGCTATATTATAGACTAAGATAAACATATTTTAAATTATTATAATATCGTTTACCTATTTTTTTTTTTGTTATGAAAACTTGTTTACATTATATTTACCTAATAAAACTTCAATGTTTTAAATCATCATTCCCAATTGTAGATAATTGTCTAGGCCTATCATTTTAATTTTAAAAAAAATATAAAGCTGTGTAGTTTATAGATAATGTTTTTGTGAAAGCGTTTTTTCTTAATATTTAAATAAAAAATAAATTCATACACTACTCCATTTTCTCCATTATTAGCATTATTTATTTCAATTTTTTTATTATATAATGCTAAATACCACTTAAAATAAAGTTATATAAATTAATATTTTCAATATCAGAACAATCATACACATTCGATTTTATACAAAATTTTCAAACAAACTGCCACAAGCCATCACTTAATCGTACAATAATTTTACTGGAAGATGAAACGAAATGGTTATTTACATTATATTTTACAGCTAATTATAGGCAGTGAACTCAGACATAATTTAGGCTCCTGCTCCCTGTTATAACGTTCTTTTGTAATTTAGTATAATAAAAAATGTACGTCATTCGTCCGCCTCGCGTGCATAAAGAATAATTTTAACTTCTAAGAGTCAGTATAATATAAGTAGGAGCGAGAATTATTCTTAAATGAATATCAATTATTATTATTAGCTATTATTATATGGTTGTTTCCTTTAATGCAAGATTCTTGCGTTAAAATATATAGCTTTCATTTATTTTTTTAGACCTTTTGTGCTCTTACAAGAATATATAATCTTTTGTTAGACTTGGTACAGTTTTAAAAATTAATTTGTATGTAATTATTTTAAAACACTAAAATAATTATTGAGTGATAGGAAGTCTCATAACCTACTACCGGCCCTACCTCTATTATATACGGCTCCCCTTAGATTATATTATATTATTATTATATAATATATTATATATATTATATATATAAATATATATATATATATATAATAATAATTAATATATTAATATTAATATATATATAATATATATATATATTAATATATACTATATAATATATATAATTATATTATCATATATATATTTATATAATTATTATTATTAATATTATAGTATATACTATATATATATTAATATTATATATTTATATATTTATATATATATACACAGGTAGATATAGTATGGCACGAAAAGAAAGTACTCAATTAAAATAATAAAATCAAACATATTATTTTTTTCTTGATTTATTTTTTTATATAATAAATCATGAATTCTATTTGAGTTATTTTTATGTGATTTTTGATTTTTTGATATTTTTTAGTTGTTATTGTTTTTATTTGCTTTAAATATTAATTACGTCATTAAGGAATATAAAGAATTAAGTAATTTATAGTATGATTAAACCTTCACTATGAAGATAATTTTAAATAAAATACAAAATTAATCAATTATATATTATATTTATTTAGATATAATATATTTTGAAGTTAATATAATTTCTCGGCCTAAATTTTGCCGGCAACATTGCTTTACTCTGATAGACTTACTATGTTTTGGTGAGCCTTTGTTTTTGTACTTAGAGAGTTAGGCTGTTATAATAACTTAAACGATTTATATTATAATTACAAAGTTCTTATTAAATAAAAAATTTGTTAAAGTGGGGCGATTTTTGAAGGCCATGCCTCCACGACCATGTATAAAATTAAATTAATAATTAAATAATAGATAATACATCGAAAGCGCTTATACTCTCATTTATCGATCAGCTTATAGTCAATAAGCATTAGGGGCCTATTATAGAAAAAATTTTAAATATGCTAACGTGAAACTGGATTTTATAAAAATGGATTAATATAATGCTTGATATGGCCGTACAGGTGTTAAATAGTTAAAACTTATATAATATAGTTAAGTAAATGCTAAAATAATCTGAATATTTATAGAAGTTAGAAGAAAGTTATACAGTATAGGTGGTTGTAAACTGTATAAAAGATAAAAGATTAGGCCACTATATTAAATATATTGAGATATTGAGATTAAATTGAACTCAAGTTTAGGCCTTTTTAGATTTAAAGAAAAGGAAACAGTACAAATGTTGGACGAGAGTTAATGATATATTTAGTGAGGGCAACAGGGTAGGTAAATAGATTTTCTGGCTTTGTAGATAGGGCTATTTGGGAGAGTGCAGTTTGTGAAGAATCATTAGGGAATTATTTACCTAATATACATACATGGAGAGCTGAGATTCAAATATAAATTCTTAAAATATATAGTATAGAACAATATTAGTTAATGGTGAAGAAAAGTGCACTTGTAGGTTCATTATAATTTCAATGTATTATAAGATATAAAACATTAATAACTGACTACCAAAAATATAGAATTATAAAGAGTCCGTTTTTGACTGCGTTTTGTTTTTTTTAATTACATGGATTATAATTTTATAAAGTTTATATTTTCAATAAAAATATATAATAAATTAACATAATATGAAAAATTTTATACAATTTTCACAGAACATAATTTTATTAATTTTTATATAATTGATTTTATTAATCAT
Organism: Trachelipus rathkii; assembly: GCA_015478945.1. NCBI lineage: Eukaryota > Metazoa > Arthropoda > Malacostraca > Isopoda > Trachelipodidae > Trachelipus > Trachelipus rathkii. The sequence goes on along the minus strand of JABUQX010109923.1, from coordinate 27,653 downwards.
CATTAATCGAAAAATATTCGTACTGTTGATTCAGCGACGCGAAGTCCATTGGGTATAGTTAAGTTTAACAGATTCTCAAAAAATTGATGTTTTTTAGGCAAAATTAATCGGATTCTGTTGCCTTATAAATACCTATCACATAATTGAGAAGATCCATATAATTTAATGACTGATCTCAAAGTACCAAAATTTATAATTTATATTAATATATATTATATTATATATATATATATATATAATATATATATATATAATTAGTATATTATATATAATAATTATTATATATACTAGTATATATATATTATATATATATATATATATACTTTAATATATGTATGTAGTATATTATATATATATATACTTTAATATATATATATTAGATATATATATATATTATAATATATATATTTATATATAGTATATATTAATATCATTATCAATATATATATATATACTAGAAGAAGTATGGGTAAAAGAAGTAAGAAAATGAGAGTAATACGAATATAATATAGAAATATACTAGAATAATATATAATAATATACATAATATATATTTATCATATTAATATAAATTATAGCTATATAATAATATACTTATAATAATAATAATGAGTAATTAACCTTATACATAACTAATATTCAAATATAAATACTTATATAAATAATATATATATAAATAATAAATGTACTATTCCATTATAAATCAAAGCGTTAAAAATTATAGAAGTGTATTCATATTATTTCCTATGTTACGATACATATTCATATTAAACTTAATAAATGAACTTTAAGATATAAAATGCAAAATTAGCATTGATTGTATGTGTATAGGGAGTACGTAATATTTATTTTAATTATAAGTATTATATATATATAATGTATATATATATATATATATATATAAAGTTATAAGAACTATATATGATTAGCTTTATTAATACTTAATAATTATTTTAAATAAACTATAGAGGTAGAGTATTTAATAGGTATATATATGATATATATAATATATTATATATATATATATATATATATAATACTATATATATAAACTATATAATATAATATATATATATATATATAGATTAAATATATATATATATATATATAAGCTATATTATTATTTATTTATTTTTTGCGTTAATTTCATTGAGAATTATATTGAGAGGGTTTCAGGGCACCAGCTTCTAGTACTTTAACAATAGTGCAAGGCCTAAAGCATATAAAAAAAACAACCGAAAGTGTCGGATAAAAATATATAAATCGATATTCAAGTCAGAAATCTGAATTAAAACTCAACTATTACCATACAGATTCCAAACTAGTTCCAAAGCTAACACGAAAATAAGACTGTATCTTTTATATTTACTAACTCATTAAGAATATATTTTATACCCTGGAGTTTCAATAAATATTTATTATTTTATTAATTTACCCATTAGGAACTTAACGTAACGAAAGTTAGGGGAATTATCAATGAGAGGTTTTTAAGGGGGATGGACGTAGACAGAAGTTTAAAACGAGATAAATTTCATCAGAATGAGGTTACCCCATCGGAAAATCCTATCCAGATCAGTCAGAATTGAATACGAAAGTTGAAGAGAATAAACTAGATGCGAAAGGAGCAGATTTGAATGAGTGGAAGAATGAAGAATTGAATAAACATGGAATAGTAATTAGAGCCGCCAATTCCATGATTCTGCTGCCCTGATGGGCCCTCATGCATATGGGGAAGGGAAAAGGAGGAAGGCAGAATTTAACGTGACTATGACAATTACTTGGAAAGGTCTTAAAAAAAACTAATCCCGAAAAATCAATAAATGTTGAAATGGTCCTTATTAAAATGGACCCCAGGTCAAAATTTTCATGAAATGTTTGAAAAGAACTGTGATGAAGAATTAGCGCAATAATAAATCCTGAAATTAACCCTGAAAAAAAGTTATGAAGTCGCCAAAGTTTATATTTATAACATGGACGCCCTTATTAATTATAGCGACCCCAACATATTTTCAAGAAACTTGCAGGAAATGACCTGCAAGAAAAAACAAAACTCTGGAACTGACCCTGAAAAAGGTTCTTTTCCTTTTTGAGGAGACAAATATCGATTCACATATCGACTCTTTCGATAGATATATTGCTCCCTAATACGAAAATATTTATCGTTCAAAGTTTAGCCGTAGTTAATGTATAGCATTTGAAGTGTTATCAATTTTCCGAAAATATTTAGGAAAATATTGAATAATTCCTGTAGTTAATTAACATTTAAATTAATAATTAATTTACAAAGAATGAATTAATATGAAATATATTTGTCGCTAAAAACTGATATATATATATATATATATATATATATATATATATATATATATATATATATATATATATATATATATATATATATATATATATATATATATATATATATATATATATATATATATATATGATTTTTGGGTGATCGAGTAAAGACGGGGTATAACCAGATTATGATGAAGTTTTGGTTAGGTACACTGAGATTTCATATATATATATATATATATATATATATATATATATATATATATATATATATATATATATATATATATATATATATATATATATATATATATATATATATATATATATATATATATATATATATATATATATATAGTTTTTGATATATTTTAGTTAACTTCAATTTTTAGGGGGCTCGAGCCGACGGGGGATATGGGGACGAAGTCCCCCTGTAGTCCACCGGGAGACCGAGAGACCCTGACTCATGATATCTTCGCGGTCTACCCTATGGTATTCCTTTCGTTTTAAATAATAAAGTAAATTGATATTCTTTATTATTTTTAGGGACCCATATAACTATCGAAAAAATCGATATGATAATCGATATATCTTGTCTCCTCAAAACGGAAAAGATTCCTGAAAAAAAAGTTATGAAGTCACAAAATGTCATTTTTAATATGTCAAAGCAGTATTAAAGTTAAAGGCATGTTTAAATATTTTTTTAATTTACCACCCCTCACGGGTCGGGGATTAGGGGGACGGAGCTTCCCTAGGCAAAATGTTCGTGCCATGCGTTTGTATCTTCAAATTTGATTTTCCCACACATGAAATTGTGGAAATTCATAAATATCATCATTGTCATTTGAGGAAACTTCATAACTTTATCCACGCTCATTTCTCAACTTTTATTTTACGCTTTTCCTTCTTATCGTCCTTCTTTATCAAGAATTAAAAAGTTTCATTAAAATCTGGACCAAAGGTTCATTTTAATAAGGCCGTTGATATACCGTATATATATATATATATATATATATATATATATATATATATATATATATATATATATATATATATATATATATATATATATATATATATATATATATTAGGGATGTACCGATAGTATCGGTATCGGTATCGGTATCGGCAGTATCGGCCATTTCTTTGGGTATCGGTATCGGTTAAAATGGCCGATACTTCTTACTTTTTGGGTGAAAAATTGAGAAACTTTTAGATTAAATAATAAATCTAGTTTCGATATATATATATTTTGTTTTTTTTCGACTTCTTTTTAACTTAGATTTTTAGCGTTTCTCCAACTTGGGTTTTAGCGTAACATTTACCTATTTGAATAGCCATTATTATAATTTATACAGATTTAGCTTCCACTTTTTTAGTTGATCAATAATTTTTTTTTTTGTACGCAATTTCGTGAGTGTGTGTGAGTGCGCGAGTGTTTTTAAACTTTCTGGATTATTCATATTTTAGATATTTACTGTAAATAGGGTTTTAGCGTTTTAAAATTTCAAGTTTTAAATTTAGGCTTTTGCGTGCGAATAATTTTTCCTCATTTCTCCTTTGGTTTTTGTCTGTTTGTTTCTGTCTTTTTTTTTTTTTTTTTTTTTTTTTTTTTTTTTTTTTTGTGGGTATGTGCCTATGTAAACATAAATACTCCTATAACACGTCTCGAGAATCTTGAATCTCCTAACTTCGATGTTCTGTGGCTTAAAATCTTTCTTCCGTCTACTACAATAATCTTGTGCTTCTTCTACTGTTCTCCTAACATAACAGATTTTCATGCATTTTTTGATTACCTTACTACTTCTCACGAAACTGTCATATCTTCTCATCCAAATACTGAGGTCCTCTATTTAGGGGATTTCAATGTACACAGCACTGAATGGTTGGGGTCCTCTCATACTGATTTAGGTGGGGAGGAGGCCGAATCATTCAGCATTCTCAACGATCTGGAGCAACTAATTAAAGAACCTACACACATTCCGGATCGTCCCAACCAATTCTTGAACACACTTGACCTATGTTTCACCACTAGTCCTTCTCTCTATAAAGTATAAATACACCACCCTCGCTCCTATCGGTAAATCTAACCACAACCTTATATCTCTTAATTTTAATACTTTCTCTCCAACAGCTCCATCCTGCCCTATGCGGTTTTTCCGGCACTTTGATCGGGCCGATTGGGGGGCATTGAGTTGCTTCTACGCTAACTATAATTGGAGTGACTGCTTTGACTCTGAAGACGCTTCAGCTTCTGCCGATAAAGTGGGAGCTGTAATCGTTGATGGGATGAGCAAGTTCATTTCTTCTTCGACTAAATCTTTTTCTCCTCAAAACCCATGGTTCAATCGTGCTCGTTCTCTGGCCATTCAGGCTACAGACAGTGCGTATCGGATGTGGAAAAATTCTCGTTCTCCTATCACTCTTGCTAATTTTCATTCAGCTAGAAATCGTTGCAGGGATACTCTTCGACCAGCAAAGTGGACTTTCATTAAACGAAAGTGCGCTGACCTCCTTGGCTCTCCTACTGACAAATCTTTCTGGCCTCTTGCCAAAAACATCTCTAACAACTTCTGTGAATTATCCTTTCCTCCTCTTATTTGCTAATACTCCAACTGAAAGGGCCAATCTCTTCGACCTCCTATTTTCCTCTAACTCATCCCTGGACGATTCTGTCATTCCTCTTCCTCCTCCTTCTCCTCTCAGGTGTCCTATGCCTTTACCTGTGATTACATTTGATCGGGTGCATGGGCTCCTGAAATCTATGAACTTTAGGAATTTTGAGGAAGTGTGCTTCCATGCTGACCCCGCCCCTCGTTCAACTATATTCTCTATGCCTTAATACTAGCACTTTCCCTCAGTGTTGGAAGCGCGCATATGTCCAACCTATTCCGAAAAAAGGAAGCCGCTCTGACCCTTCTAACTATCGCCCTATAGCTCTAACTTGTATTCTATCTAAGATCTTTGAAACCCTTCTCAACCCTCACTTCTTAGACCATCTGGAATCTCATTCCCTTCTTTCCGATCGCCAGTACGGCTTTCGGCACTCGAGGTCTACTAGCGATATACTTTCCTATTTAACAGATTTATGGTTTTCCGCCCTCAAGAACTACGGGGAGACTTGCGTGGTGGCGCTTGACATATCCAAAGCATTTGACCGGGTATGGCACGCGTCACTGCTCTCCAAGCTCCCCTCCTTTGGGTTTCCTCCTTCTCTTTGCTTACTTATGTCTAGCTTTCTTTCAAATCGCTCAATATTGGCTAGTGTTGATGGGGCGATTTCTTCTTCTTTTTCAGTCAATAGTGGTGTTCCTCAGGGTTCTGTATTATCTCCTACTTTATTCCTGCTCTTCATTAATAATCTTCTCACCTGCACATCTAACTCTATCCACTCATATGACGATGACTCGACCCTTCATTCTTCAACTCATTTCAATTCTGCTCCCTCTTTTATTTCTAGAATTGCCTCTCGTCTTAATCTTTCGATTCTACTCTCGCTGATCTGGATAGAATTTCAGGGTGGGGTCGTCTCAACCTTGTGAAATTTAGTTCTTTAAAAACCCAACTTCTACAAATTTCCCTATTTAAGACACCTAACTTTTCTATCTCTTTCGACGGTTCTCTCGTCTCTCCTGTTGACAATATAAACATCCTTGGCCTTAACATAAACAAAAAAATGTCTTGGAAACCTCACATCACAACGGTTGCTAGGGTGGCCTCAAGGAAACTAGGAATTCTGTTTAGACTGCGAGACTTTTTTTCCTCTTCTCAGTTACTCCAGCTATACAAGGGTTTCATCCGCTTGTATGGGGTACTGCTCTCATATCTGGGGATAGTTCTGGTTTCACCCGGCTTTTGGATAGGGTCGAGTCAAAGGCCAAAGGCTTATAAACTATCCTGTACTTTCTAGTTCACTTGACCCTCTATCTTTGCGGCGCGATGTTGGTGCTTTATCTCTTTTCTATAGGTACAGTAGCGGCAAGTGCTCGAGGGAACCTCCACTCGCGTACCACCACCACCTTTACGACGCCCTCGTAGCACAAGGGGTGCTGTGTCGGCACATGAGTTTTGTGTTGATATTAGTAACTCCAGACTAGTTCGCTGCAGTGCTTCCTTCTTTCCTGCCATCTCTGTTCTGTGGAATTCTCTTCCATCTTCTGTGTTTCCTACTCAATTTAATCTCCCTCACTTTAAAATCTGCGTCTGTGCTCATCTGCGTAATTTGCGCTGACAACTGTAAAAAAAATAAAATAAAAGGTTCTAATAAAGAATTCCTTAAGCTAGCTGAAACCCCACAAGAATGGCATCTCCGACGGTGAACCACTTCTAGAATGCATTTAAATAGCATAACCAAGGAGCTTGCTCGCGTGACAAAAAAAATTCACAGAAGTAGAAGCCGCCTTATCAGCAACCCCTGGCAACAGCACTGATAGTGACGATGGTGGCTTTTCAGCAAATAAACCTACTGAAGATGAAGAAGATTTGGATATGTTAGACTTTGATAAGTTCATGACCGAAATTGTATTGACATCTCATTCACCTTCAAAGGAATCACACCAAGGAACCCCATCGAAAAAAACTGAAGAGACAGTCATTGAGGAGCAAAGATAATTCAAATTTGCAATCTGTGAAGAGATGAGGCTCTACGAAAACATGGAGATGCTGCCTACAGAAGAGAATCCTTTCATGTGGTGGCATGAAAATGGGCCAAGGTTTCCATTTTTATCAGTGCTTGCAGGTAAATAATTATCAGCACCTCCTTCATCAGTCGAGAGCGAGCGTATTTATAGTGTAGGTAGGAATGTAAACACCCCAAAAAGGAATAGGCTCTCGCCAGATACTAGTGAAAGCTTAATGTTTTTGCATCACAATTTGAGAATTTTTGAATTTGAGTATTGAATGATATCTATCTTTATCTTAAAGGAGTATATTATTATTATGTCATGTTTGAGTAATAGCGTTTTTTATTTTGTCTTTTCAGATGATTAATTGAGGTCTCTTCTTTCATTATTTTTATTCTTTATATTGTAGCTAATTAAAGAATCTTCTTGTAAATTGTAATCATGTTAAAACATAAAAGCTAGTAGTAGCTAAACTTTGTTAATGCTTACTGGAAAATGGAAATGGAATTTTTTTAATAAACACAAAAAACATAAAAGTTATTAATATTATATTTGGATTTATTATTTTAAGATACTATTTTAATTTATATAATATACTTGGGCACTACCAAATATGAAATAAATGACTAAGTATTGGTTGTACAATGTACAGGGAATGCAATCCTGAGTTGCCTAGCAGTGCACAAATGTTCTATCTTATTACTGTGTATTTATTATATTAATTAAAGTATCG
>JABUQX010109923.1:0-5000 GCA_015478945.1 Trachelipus rathkii | reverse complement strand
AGGGAGAGGGGACCTGTTGCGTGGCCTGCAAGATCGCCCGACCTCACGCCCCTAGATTATTTTCTTTGGGGGCATGTGAAGAGTGTTGTGTACATTAACCCAGTCAACACAAGAGAGGAACTGATTCAGCGAATATTCACTGCTTTTGATCAAATCAGACACAGTGAGGGCATGTTCGGTAGAGTCCAACAGGCAATGGCACGGCGATGTAACGAATGTAATCAGGTACAGGGCAGACACTTTGAACACCTCCTGTAATTTTCCCCAATAAAATGATTTCATAACAAGCTACCATTGTTTGCTTTACAACCTCGCGTCAAAACACATACGTTGTTTAACAAAATATCCTTATTGTTACCTCTATCAACCCTCGGAGTACACAGATGTACGCACGCACACATACATAACATTAGAATACCCAAAATCTCCGGTTACGAAGTAACGACGCGTCAAACAACATCACGTGGTTTATCTTACATCATCCGTAACTTTGAAACGAAGCGAGAAAGTACAAGGACTTGGGCCAAACGACTTCGCACCCCGTGTGCGATTTGCCCGGTGGTTTCTGCAACGGAGCATTGATAATCCTGCCTTTCCTGCACATGTCTTGTTTACCGATGAGGCGTGCTTCATACGTGATGGCTACTTCAACAGCAGAAACAGCCACATATGGGACGAGGACAATCCACACGCAATGTTCATCAGAGTTCACCAGGCGAAATTTACCGTAAACATCTGGGGTGGAATTCTTGGGAATTATCTGCTGGGACCTGTCATCATTCCACACCGTTTGGATGAACCTGCGTACCTGCAACTACTCCAGAACACGCTTCCGCAGCTCATGGACGACATACCCCTTGCGACCCGCAGAGACATGTGGTTCCAACATGATGGTGCTCCAGCGCACTTCAGCCACCAAGTACGGGCGCATCTGAACACAGTCTACACTGACAAATGGATAGGGAGAGGGGGACCTGTTGCGTGGCCTGCAAGATCGCCCGACCTCACGCCCCTAGATTATTTTCTTTGGGGGCATGTGAAGAGTGTTGTGTACATTAACCCAGTCAACACAAGAGAGGAACTGATTCAGCGAATATTCACTGCTTTTGATCAAATCAGACACAGTGAGGGCATGTTCGGTAGAGTCCAACAGGCAATGGCACGGCGATGTAACGAATGTAATCAGGTACAGGGCAGACACTTTGAACACCTCCTGTAATTTTCCCCAATAAAATGATTTCATAACAAGCTACCATTGTTTGCTTTACAACCTCGCGTCAAAACACATACGTTGTTTAACAAAATATCCTTATTGTTACCTCTATCAACCCTCAGAGTACACAGATGTACGCACGCACACATACATAACATTAGAATACCCAAAATCTCCGGTTACGAAGTAACGACGCGTCAAACAACATCACGTGGTTTACCTTACATCATCCGTAACTTTGAAACGAAGCGTCATACAACATAGCTTATTTAACAATAAATGTTCCTTATCGTTTGCTCTATCAGCCCTCCGAGTTTGTCGCAGAGGTTATATATATATATATATATATATATATATATATATATATATAAATATACTATATATATATATATATATATATATATATATATATATATATATATATATATATATATATATATATATATATATATATATAATAATATAACTCTTTTATATATATATATATATATATATATATATATATATATATATATATATATATATATATATATATATATATATATATATATATATATATATACAGTATATATATATATATATATATATATATATATATATAATTATATATATATATATATATATATATATATATATATATATATATATATATATATACCTATATATATATATATACATATATATATATATATATATATATATATATATATATATATATATCTACTATATATATTTTTTTTTTCTTGATTTTTTTTCTTTTCTCTTTGCTCCCAAGATTGGGGGTAAGGTGCTGTACAAGCATCGGAAAAGAGAAGCAGTAGGAGACATGACAAACGTCGAGAGAAGCCCAGCCTTACCCGTGTGTGTAAGATTCATCACCGAGACACCGGGGCGGAGATATACGCCGTCGAGCATCATGGGACAGACGGCTCACTATGGTAAATCGTCAATGTAAGGGTTCATCCCTGCCCCAGGTGGGCCACAACCATACAAAACCCCGCCATTCTCTCCTATCATGCACCTTTATTCTCGCCTCTGCCAAACTCACATTTCTCTCCTTCAGACATTCGTTCACCGACTCAATCCACTTTCTCTTCGGTCTCCCAGCCGGTCGGTTCCAACGCCACCACTATACCTGCTTAACCAACCTACTATCATTCATCCTTTCCACATGATAAACCATCTCAACATACTTTCATTTGTTCTCTCATTTTCCCACTTTCTTCACACCACACCACTCTCTAATAATTCTTCTCACACCTAGCATGCCCCTAAGATTGTCCATCTGAACACATTGAACTTTAGATCTATACTTCTTATTCCAGACCATAGTCTCACTACCATACAATAACACAGGTAACAACATACCCTGATGTAAGACCCTAGCGCACTCAAGACTTAGTCCTTTGCATTCACAACGATTTAATTGCGCCAGCCACCTTCCTGCCATTCACAGCTTTCCTACCTCTGCATCGTCCGTTTCCTTCTCATCCAACATATACCAAATATTTAAACTCAGACACTTGTTCCAGCTGCTCACCATCTAACATAACTTCACACTGAGGAGTGTCCTCACTCACAACCATAACCTTACTCTTATCCACGTTTACTTTCAAGCCCCTCCTTTCACACACCCTGCCAAATCTCTCTATCAATCCTCAAAACTCTCTTCAGATTCGCCACACAGAACCAAATCATCCGCATATAATAGGTAGGGCACCCTCCACTCATCTCCATTCTCCACCATTCTAACACCATTACCTGCCATCCCCACCTCAAATTCTTTCATAACCCCATCCATATACAAATTGAATAACCAAGGAGACATAACACAACCCTGTCTCACTCCGCTATTAATCCTAAACCAATCACCATTGACACCATTTATTCTTACACACGCTTCACTATCGTCATACATACTTTTGATTCCATTCAGAAGCCTACCACCAACACCATATATCACTAACACCTGCCATAGCGCTTCCCTATTAACTCTATCATACGCCTGTTGCAAATCCATAAAACCTAAATACAATTTATTCTTCTTCTCCCTCATTTTCTCAATCATTTGTTTCAATGTAAAGATTTGATCCACACATCCTCTACCACTCCTAAACGCACCTTGTTCTTCACCAATCAGTCCCTCAGTCACTCGACACACTCTTTCGACCAAAATACCAGCATATACCTTCCCTACAACACTCAATAAACTATTCCCCTATAATTTCTACAGTTCCCCTTTTCTCCCTTACCCTTATACAAGGGTACTATTACCGCTCTCCTCCAATCCCTTGGAACTAAACCCTCCATAAACGCTTTATTACACAACTTCCAAATCCAATCAATCACCATCTCGCCTCCGCTCTTGATCATTTCACTAGTAATTTCATCTATACCTGCAGATTTACCATTCTTCAACTTTCTCCCTCTACCCATTACCTCCTCCTTACTAATAACCTCATCCCCAAAATACCTATTCCTTCTTGCACCATCAAAACCACACACATTCACTAACACCTCATCATTACTGTTAATATTGTGCAGATTTTCGTGTTCTTTCCACACTCCCCTCACATCCATTTCATCAGTTACAAAAGCACCATCCCTATTCATTATTCTAAGCAGATTCCCCTTATTCTCATTCTTAACCTTTCGCGCTTCCTTCCAGAAGATTCCTATTCCCTTGTATGTCCTCATTCATCCTCCTTCCAAACTGTTCATTTACCTCTTGTTTTCTCCTACGTATGCACCTTTTAGTATTTCCTTTTTTCCTCCTTATATAATTCCAAAGCATCTTTCTTTTGAATCTTCATCATTTGCTTTTAGTACATTCAACCACGCTTCTTTTTTACCTTTAACCGCTTTCATCACCTCTTCATTCCACCATTCGCTGTTAACATTCTTACTTCCTACTTTAGCACATCCACACACTTCCTTTGCACTACTAACAATTGCTTCCTTCATTTGCCCCCAGATTTGTTCAGTATCAACTTGTTCACATTCAACCGTTTTACTAGCGAGCTCTTACATACTTATCCTTATTATCTTGCACATAACTTCTCACTCTTAATTTTACCTACTTCCTTTCGTATCACCTTCCTCTCCATTCAAGCCCCCACTAACTTAATTTTACATAGAACAACATAATGATCCGATAATCCCATTCCTAAACCCCTAACTGATTTAACATCCAACACATACTTTAACATCTCCTTCTTCACCAACACTAAATCAATCATACTTTTCACTTCGATACCATCTCTACCTACACCAACTCTAGTATACTTATAGATACTCTTGTGTTTAAAGAAAGTATTGCTTACACACATACCTCTCTCTTCACAGAAATCAATCACCTTCCTACCATTCTCATTTTCTCCCGCCACCCCAAAACCACCTGTTATACCATCCCTTTTTGATCACCTATCCAACCATTCAGGTCCCCCAAAACTATCAATCTGAAGCTCCTACTCACCCCATCCAAAACATCATTCAGATTATCCCAAAAAATCGTACTCTCTTCAACGTTTCCCTCAGATGGACCATACGTCACCACCACACATACCTTGACCTTTTCAAACTTAAATTTAACCATTAGAATTCTAGGACTCACACAATCAAAGTCTACCATAGCTTCATACCACAGGTCACTCATCAAAATTGCAACTCCTTCTCTTCCTCTCTCATTCTCTTCCACACCAGCACACACACATTTCACACCACACCACTTAATTTCACCTTTTCCTTTCATCTTTGTTTCAGTCACAGCGAGCAAATCAAATTTGCC
>JABUQX010109922.1:12500-13857 GCA_015478945.1 Trachelipus rathkii | reverse complement strand
CATTTCAAATGGACATAAATTGAATTAGCCGATTTTGGCAATATAAACACCAAACTGTAGCTTATTTTGCCCTCTAAAATGTTGTTTTCCTGTGTTTTTCTGTCTATAGTCATTCTTTCAGAATTCTCAATTTTTCAAAACCCATGTTTTTGACATTCTTCTAATCAACTACCAAAATTTTTTTCGAAATGACTTCAAACTTGAAATATGCATAGATAGGTCCATTACCTACAATATGAGAGAAAAACATTTTCGATTTTTTGATTTTTGTGCTCAGCGTTGTCCAATTTCCAAACCCACTGCCATACCCCTCTACCAATCCTCGCAAACTTTCTTCAGATTCGCCATGCAAAACCAAATCATCCGCGAACAATAGCAGGGCACCCTACACTCTCTTCCTTTCTTCAACAGTCTAACACATTCACATGCCACCCTTACCTCTAATTCTTTCATCGTCCCATCTATGCACAAATAAAATGACCGCCGAGACATAACATATCACTACCTCACACAGCTATCAATATTAATCCAATCAATTTCAACTTCATTTATTCTTACATTTGCTTCACTAATACCTGCCACAGTGCTCCCCTATCAATCTTGTCTTATGCATGTTGCAAATCCTTAAAAACCTAAATACAATTTATACTTCTTCTCTCTCATTTCCTCTATCATTTGTATTAATTAATCTGAAAATTTGATATACACATCCTGTCCCACTTTTAAATGAAACTTGTTCTTCGCTAACCAGTCCCTCAGTCACTCGACGCACTCTTTCAACCAAAATACCAGCATATATCTTCCCTACAGCACTCAATAAACTAATTTACCTATGGTTAAAACAGTTCCCCTTATCTCCCTTACCTTACATGTTCGTAAGGATACTATTACTGCTCTCCTCTAATCCTTCGGAACTATCCCCTCCATAAACTCTTTGTTACGCACCTTCCTTATCCAGTCAATCACAATCTCGCCTCCATTATTGATCATTTCACCGGTAATTAGATCTATACCTGCAGACTTACCATTCCTTAACTTTCTCACTCTACATATTACCTCCTCCCAACTAATTACTTCATCTCCAAAATAACTATTTCTTCTTACACCAATAAATCCACACTCATTCACTATCACCTCTTCATTACTACTAATGTTATGCAGATTTTCGAAGCGTTCCCTCCACACTCTCCCCACATCAATTTCGTCAATCCCTATTCATTATTCTGAAGATCCCCTTTACTCTCTCTTTTTTAACTTTTCATAATTCCTTTCAGAAATCCCCATTCATCCTCCTTCCAAACTGTTCATTTATCACCTCTGTTTTCCTCCTGCTTAAGCAACGTTTAGTCTTCTTTTT
>JABUQX010109922.1:0-7500 GCA_015478945.1 Trachelipus rathkii | reverse complement strand
AGTTGAATAGAGTAGACGGTAGCAGATAAAAATGGGATAATTAAATTCATCTAGGAAGCATTGGAAGAGAAGGGGGGTGCAAAGGAAATTACGAGTACTAAACAAAGGCTAATATAATATATATATAATAATATTATCATATATATAATATAATATATATATATATATATATATATATCATATATAAATATATAATATATATATATTATATATTATATATATATTATATATATATTATAATATAATACATGTATATATATTATATATATATACTATATAATTATATATATATATAAATATATATATAATATTTATATATATATACTTAATATAGTAAATATATATATATATATACTATCATATATACTATATATATTAATAATATATATTATATATATTATATTAGTTAATATATATTATAATATAACTTATATATAATATATATAATAACTTATAATACTATATATAAATATAATATATATATACTATATATATAGTATATAGTATATATATATTATATATAAGTATATACATATATATATACTATATAATATATTATATATGTAAATTTGTTTAAAAACTACAACTCGTATTCTTCAAAAAACTACAATAGCACAGAAAGAATACATTGTTGAATCCTGAACATTTTAGTGCGAAAATGTAAAAGTAATATATATAATATATATATATATATAATATATAAATATAATATATATATATATAATATAATATTATAGTATATATATATATACTATATATATAATAATATCAAAAACTACAAAGCTACAGCGAAAAGGAAACTTTTTAAAATCCTGTTAAAATTACATTAAAATGTAAAAAAATAAAAAAATTAAAAAATTATTGTAATTAATTTTTTTTTATGATTAGAAGCCTATTTAGAGACCTTTTATTGGTACTGTTAAAATAAATAGACTTCGATTAAATTTGACTTTTTTAACTAAAAGAATACCCCAAGGTAAACCAGATGTACAGAGTCGGGTCTCTCGGCCTCTAGATTACGGGGTAGACTAATTCCCCCCCTCCGGGGAGGTCTCCGAACCCCGCTCTTTGTATTTGGATGCCGGCGTTCCTCCCCCCACCCCTACGTATGGAAAAACGTCCCCCCCCGTGTTCCCCGTCGGCTCAGCCCTACATTGCCGTGTAATACCTTACAAATAATATATATATAAAATACTAGTCCCTGCTCCTTAAAAAAAATAGCCAATATAATTCTATTTATTTATATTTTTTTTACCATTTTCCCAACTAAAATTACAAGGATTCCAAAATGTATTCCTTTTCGCTATAACATGTATTTTTGATATTATATATATATATATATATATATATAAATATATAATAATATAAATAAATATAAAATAATATAATAATATATATATTAATATATATATAATTATATAATATATTAAATTAAATATAATATTATATATATTATATATACATATATATAAATATTTTTATATTTAATAACAGAATTTCCGTCAATAAAAGATAATTTACCAGATATCCAACAATGTATCTTTTCCCGTAGCTATTATTATAAGATAATAGTTGTATTTTAAACCAAAATCACATATTATTAGATAGTATATATAGATATATATATATAAATACAATATTATATATTATATAATATAATATATATATATAATATAAAATACAATAATATATAATATATATAATATAATATATATTAATATATTAATATAGATATACAATTATATATTATATACTATTATATTTATTCGTATATATATAAATAAATGTTATAATATTATATATATATATATATATAATATATATTATATATATATATATTAATAATATATATATATATATATATTTATATATTAATATATATATATATATACATATAGTATATATATATTAATATATATATATATATAATATAATATAATATATAATATAATATATATATTAGAATATATATATATAATATATAATATATATAAATATATAACATATATAATATATAATATAATATAATAATATACTATAAATATACTATATATAATAAATATATATATATTAATAGATATATTATATATATATATATATATACTATATACTATATATATAATTATATATTACTATATTATACTATTTATATTTATTTTATATTAATATATATATATATATATTATCTATATTATATATTATATATATATATATTTATACATATAAAGATATAGATATAAATATAATATATTATATATATATAATATATTTATTATAATATATTATTATATTTTTATATTAATATTAATATGGTGGGGTGAGCGAATGAGGGAGGAGTCAGCTTAGAAGGCTACTACCACACCCGCCAAGCTTATATATATATATATATAATTATATATATTATATAATTTAATTATATATTATATATTTTATATATTATTCTAATATATTATATATATAATCATATATAGTTTAATATATTATATTATATTATAGTTATAATATATATAGATATATATAATATACATAATAATAATATATTATATACATATATATTATTATATTACGTATAGTATATAATATTATTTTTATATCTATATTTTATATTATAATTATTATATATATATATTATTATAAATATTATATGTATTATATTTTATTATTATATTCCTGTGGTTTTAATATATATATATTTATATATTATATATATATTATTAATATAATATAAATATAGTTTATTTATTATATATATTATTATATATATATTATATTATATATTGTATATGTTAGCTAATAGAATTATTATATATTAGATATATATATTAATTATATATTTATAATATATTTACATTGAGACCACCACTCACGGCGAAGGCCGTGAGCATATACAGTTCCAAAAAAAAAAGAAAAATAAAAAAGTAAAAAAAAAAAGCATACAGTTATATATAAAAACAAAGAATAAATGTGAATAAACCCACCCGTCCCATATGAAGAGAACTCATATATCTTTATATATATATATATATGGAATAACGAGAATAAAATTATATATCACAAACAGAGGTTATATATATATGCAGGTTACCACAACGGAGTATCCTTGGAGTTCCGCAATATTCACCGCAATATGTCATTAGGAAACAATGCACCTCGTTTACAGGCCACCGCAGTTTTTGAATGCGAGGATATATCTATCAGAGCACCTGTCCTAAATGTCTCCTATAGAATTATATATATGTATCTCTATGTGTGTGTGTGGCGTCACACGGCAAGAAAAGTCAAGACATATATTATGTATGTATAAAAGCCGGTCTGTATATCTATTCATCTCCACTCCAGGAGAGGGGTATCGGGGAAGCATCCCAAAGCGGAAGACAGGTATTTTCCATACAAAATTAAAAGTACCTAATAACTGAGGCATTCGTGACAGGAAGGGAAATAAAACACTGGCGAACAACAAAGTTCCATATTAATAAGTTGTAGAAATAAATAAAATTAGAAGAGTAAAGAAAAAAATAAGAATGTAGAAAGAACATAAGCTAGAATATGAATACTTTGTTGAAGATGAATGGGAAGAAGAAGAATTTGTATCATAGTACTTTATAACATGGAGGCACTGAAAGAGATATATAAAAAATAAAAAAAGTTATCAGAAAAAAAAATATCGATATATTCTAGAGTAATAAGCATCGTGATTTAATACTCAACTTAATTACCCTGATCTCCAAGGCCACTGATTCAGCTTTTATAAATAAAGAACCTATGGAAATAAAATGCCAACTTTGAGGAGGCGTGTAACTTTATTTCCTAAAGAGAACTGACATAATATTTAGTTTTCACTATTCATTACTATTTTTTTTAGAGTACTAAGCATAGGATTATCATAAAAATGAAATGTTTAGAAGGCACTTATTAGTAAGATAATTATAAATATAAGATACAGTATAGGAAGAGGTTAAATAAGAAACAATGAATAAGAGTGGAACAACAAATAGTGAGTATGACGAGTTGTATACGCTTGCAATGGGTAAAGTTAATGGAGCAGAAGTGGAGTATGAAGAGAGTAATTAAAAAAATATTTATTAATACTGTATAGAAAATGCCGTCATGTATATGAAGACATGAAGAATAATCGGATAATTCTCGACTTGAGAGGTTTTATTATATACTAATAGACTTAAAAAAAAGTAACTCTGAGAATTATGCCCTGAAGCAGACTTATCATTCCTATTATATAGGTTATGATTATAAAAGTTTTATATTAAAAAGAATCACTACTAAATAATTACGCCCGTGAAGCTGGATAGGACGAACATGATCCCACCGTACGATTGACCGATCTCCAGGTTTATTGGGAGTATCAAAGATTCTAATCAAAAGAGTCCCGTACGCGTAGGTTCTAGCTTAGCTTACAGGTAGGGTTGATGAATAAAACCATTCATCAAATGAATGAAGAGGAAAAAAGACCAGCTACGTGGAAGGCATAATTGGTATCGCTAAAAGGGGCCTTAAACGGAAAAAGGTGGCGAGCGACAACCTAGCATGGTAGACGTATGAAAACGTGTATACGCCACTGTGTAAAGTATGAGATTAATATTATGGTTCATGTAGGGATAATGTGAATATAATATATAATGAGGATAAAAGATGAGGAAGTAAATAGGGATTAAATATATAATATAAAGGTAATACAATTAAATGGAGGGGGGGTCATGATACTAGTGTGGGAGGTAATAGGGTTAATTAAAGAATATTAATCTTAGTAGGGCATATAGTGGGATGAGGTATAAATCACAAGATGCCTCCTATGAATTTAGGAAAGTGTAAGAAAAGTGTTATAGGAGGACACTTTTATACACCGGAAGTATTAGCTACCGATCGCTATCAAAAGATGATTGGTAAAAATTAATCGGACCGACTGAGACTGGCCAAGAAGTTCCAGCACTGAACTTGAATGAAGAGAAAACATACATGACATAAGTAACAGTAGGCATGTGGGTGCGGCGAGTCCCTCGAACCATGGAAACAAATTTCCATACATCTCTCTTCTTTTCCCTTGTTTTTTTTTTCCCCCCCTCCCCCTTTTTCGGTTTTTTTTTTATTTCTTGACTGTTTTTTTAGCCTAGAAATAGTGGATATAGAAAGTGCATACTCTCTCGATGCGCCAGCTCGACCACTCACAGACGTGCTCTACAATCTTTTCTCTCTGCGGGCTTTTGTATCAGGATAATTTTTATCTCTACTAAATATCTTTTTCTTCTTAAAGGTGCTTTAGTAAAATGTCTATATTTAAATTGTTTATTTTAATTTCTTATCCATTAATGTGATACTTTTATTTAAATTTATTAAAACTGCATACATATTATATAATTCATTATATTTATTCAAAATATATAGATTATTTATTTTTGATTTGGGGGGGGTATATAATTATAGGGTAATAATACATCTTATTATACTAACTTTCAAATACAATTTTCTTTAGAAATTAAAAAATAAAAAGCTGCTTCTGATAAATAGAGTTTGTGTAATATAATTATATTATTAAGTTTATTTTATTACTTATACTGCATAAGTCATGCTAGGAGGCCTAGATAAAGCGAATTAGGCGTCTCTCCTATGAACTCTGAGTGTATGTCAGTTGCATCACCGTATCACTGTAAGCAGATAACTATTATATCGTCAGCAGATTAGAACTAACAACCACTTATATATATATAATATATATAATATATATATATATATATATTATATATAATATATAATATAATATAATAATAATATAATATATATATATATATAGACCTTGTCCCTTTAATAGACTGAAAGAAAATTTTCATCGGAAAGGTTTACACCCTGTTATTATACTGCTTTAAAAAAATAGAACTTAATTATTTTGGATAATATAAACAATTCCTTTTTTTGTGCATTCACCGTTCCTTTAAGTTTTAATAGTAGTAAGTACATTTATAATAATAAAATAAATATATATAATAATAATATAATTAAAATATAATATATATTATAAGATATAAGATATATATATAATAGATATAATATATATAGAGATAAATATATATATATATATATATAGCCTCTAGAAGAGCCACAACACAAAGTCCAAAAAACACAACAGCACCGGAAAAGGAATACATGAGGAAGCGTGGCAAAATTTTTAGTTTGCGAAAATTGTTAAAAAAAAAAAAAAAAAAAAAAAAAAAAAAAAAAAAAAAAAAAAAAAGCTGCAAAAACTGACCAATAACTACAGAAAGAATTCAGGATGAAAACCTGTATTGGGAAATTTGGAGTGAAGAAAAGTAAAAAAAAAAAAAAGATGGGAAGAATGAAATAATAGTTAGAAATCCCTTTAACCTCCGAGGTGAACTTAGCATTAAAAAGAGATCTCGAGTAAAGTGCATGGGTAAAACAAAGAAGACCCAGGGAGACCGCACCGAAGGCAGCAGGCGGCGTGCGCTCGGCCTGCCGGAAACACGTGAGGAACAAGCCACCCCCCCCCTCGGGGGCAGTGCTCCGAACCCCCGCGCGTGGGTAGGGTGGCGCGGGGGGTCTCCGCCCCGCCCCGACGGATGGGAAAACGGCCGCCCCTGGGGCCCCGGCGACGCGAGCCCTTAAATTGCCGGTAGACCTGAAAAATAAATAGATAGATAGATAAGATAGATAGAGATGATAGATAGATATAGAAAGAGAAAAGATAAGATAGAAGAGTAAAATGGAGAACAAATCAAATGGATTAAGAGATAGACATAAGAATTAGACGATGTGCCCAGGCCCCCCCCAAAAAAAAAAGGCCAATTTTTTGGGGGGGTGGGGGGGGGGTTGGGTGGCGAGCTAAAATTGACAAGGTGCATAAAAGATCCGGTCCCTACGAGGGAGGGGAAGGCGTTACAGTCCGCGGAAAAGGAAAGGGCAGACCTGGCAAGAAACAGACAAAAAACTAAAAGAAAACAAGGAAAGAGAATTGATGCAATGTATCTTAAATGTATGAAAGAGAACTAAAGGTATATAGGTCGCTTAAAAATAACAAAAAAACGATTGATTAAGCAGTGTTTAAAAAAGAAGAAGACAGAAAGCGCCGGGCGGGCGATAGAAGCGTAATAAACCAGACACTAACAGTAGGAGAAAAGAAGGGCAGTCAATGGAAGAGAACAGCACCAAGACAGATAGACAATGAGAAGAGATAGATAAAAGAGAGAGAAAAATAATTATGAATTAAAAGTTGAGATTTAGATAGAGATATATAGAGAAAAGAAAAAAGAGTAGAGAATGAGGTAGAAGTAAGACAGAGGATAGAAATAGAGAATATAGAGAGATGAGAGATAGAGAGAGAGAGGAAGAAATATAGAATAAGAAGAAGAAAAGAAAGAGAAGAGAGAGAGAGATAGAAGAAGATACAGAGAGAATATATACAGGTGAAATAAGAGATAGAATATATAGAGAAGAGAGAATATAGAGAAAGAGAGAGAGAAGGAGAGAGAGAGA
>JABUQX010109921.1:17500-24525 GCA_015478945.1 Trachelipus rathkii | reverse complement strand
CAGAGAGATAAAACACGGACCCTGGGAGCACAACTATTTTCGCAGAAAAAGAACGAAGTCGCCCAATCAACAAAGCCGACATTGAGCGATTGAAAGTAAGCCTAGAATACATAAAGTAAGCAAAGAGAGAAAGAACTCCAAAGGAGCGGGAGCTTGGAGAGCAGTGACGGCGTGAAACATTACCCGTTGTCAAATGCTTGGACTATGTCAGGCGCAACACACAAGTCTTTACTGTTGTTCCTAAGGTCCGGAAAACATAATCTGTTTAATAGGAAGTATATCCGCCAGTCAGATCTGAGCACCGAAAGCCGGGTACTGGTAAATCAGAAAGAAGGGAAAGCAGATTCCAGATGATCTCAGAAGTGAGAGTTGAGGAGAGGGTTTCAAAGATCTTAGAGACAGTATAGGTAAGAGCTATAAGACGATAATTAGAAGGTTTCAATGCAGCATCTTTCCTTTTGGAAATGGGTGGAAATAAGCACTTCCAACACTGAGGGAAGTGCTATGTATTGAGGCACTAGATAATATAGTTGAACGAGGGGTGGGGTCAGCACGCGAAGCACATTTTTCCTGCAAAACTCGGAGAGGAATGCAATCCGGGCCACCCGCCTTCCTACGTTCATAGATTTCAGAAGCTCATGCACCCGATCAAATAAAATGACAGGTAAAGGCATAGGACACGCTGAGAGGAGAAGGAGGAGGAAGAGGAATACCAGAATCTTCCAGGTTTGAATTAGAGGAACATCGAAAAATTATTGACCTACTCAGCTGAAGTATTAACAACAGAATCATCAGAGCGAATAAAAGGAGGAAAGGATGATTTACAGAAGTTGGTTAGAGATGTTTTGGCAAGAGGCCAGAGAGATAATGTCAGTAGGAGAACTAAGGAGGTCAGCGCATTTTCGTTTAATGAAAGTCGGCTTTGCTCGTCGAGAGTATCCCTGCAACGACTTCTAGCTGAATGAAATTGGCAAGAGTGATAGGAGAACGGGGAATTTTTCACACCCGATAAGCATTGTCTCTAGCCTGAAAGGCAGAGAACAGCACGATCGAACCATGGATTTTGAGGAGAAAAAAATTTAGTCGAAGAAGGAATGACCTGCTCATCCATTAACAAATTACAGATCCGCACTTTCATCGCAGAATCTGAAAGCGTCTTAAGAGTACCGAGCAGTCGTTCAATTATAGTTTAAGCGTAGAAGCAACGCATGCCGCGCTCCCCCACATAAAAATCCGGCCCGATCAAAGTGCTTAGAAAAACCGCATAGGGCGGATGGAGATGTTGGAGAGAAAGTATTAATTAAAGAGAGATATAAGGTGTGGTCAGATTTACCAAAATGGAAGCGAAGGTGGTGTATTTATAGAGAAGAAAGACTAGTGGTGAAACATAGGTCAAGTGTGTTTCAAGAATCGGTTGGGACGAACCGGAATTGTGTAGGTTTTTTAATCAGTTGCTCCAGATCGTTGAGAATACTGAATGTTTCGGCTTCCCTCCCAACTAAATCAGTATGAGAGGAACCCAACAATTCAAGTTTTGTGTACATTGAAATTCCCCTAAATAGAGGACCTCAGTAATTTGGATTGGAAGATATAACAGTCTCGTGAGAAGTAGTAAGGTATTCCAAAAAAGGCATGAAATCTGTTCTGTTAGGAGGACAGTAGCAGAAGCACAAGAATATTGTAGTAGAAGGAAGAAAGATTTTTAAGCCACAGACATCGAAGTTAGGAGATTCGAGATTCCTCGAGACGTGTTATAGGAATGTTTTATTATTTACATCGGATAGCACACACTTCCAATCTCAACATCAGAAAATTATAAAATACCGTTATAGTTGGATATATTAAACGAGTTGAAGGATGAATTCTTAGCCATTTGAGTCTCAGACAAGAGCAATAAAATTAGGTTTAGAGTTAGAGAGGTAGTATTCAATGGATGCAGAGTTAGAGTGCAAGCCATTGATGTTGGTAAAGTCAAATAAAGCCACGCGTGTGCAAATCTGCTATCATACACGCACACGCAATCCCCCGCCCCGAAAAGAAGAAAAGAGGAAAAAAAAAAAAAAAAAAAAAAAACAGGCAGAAACAAATAGACAAAAACCAAAAGGAGAAATGAGGAAAATTTATTCCTACGCTAAAAACTAAATTTTAAAACGATAAACCCTATTCAGCAATATCTAAAATCTGAATAATAAGAAAGTTTTAAAACCCTCACTGCACAATCACAACGCTCTCACTGAATTGCCGTACAAAAAAATACTAATGATCCAATCTAAAAAAGTAGATATTATCGTATAAATTATAAATAATGGCTGTCCAAATAGGTAAATTTTACGCTACAAGACCAAGTTGGAGAAACGCTAAAAAATCTAAGTTAATAAAGGAAATCGAGGAAAAAAAAAACATAATTTGGTACTGCTATCTATATCGAACTATATTTATTATTGAAATCTAAAAGTTTCTCAGATAATTTTTTCACAACCAAAAAGTAAAGAAGTATCGCTAGTAATCAAGGCCATTGTTAACCGGATACCGATAGCGATACGATACCATTCATAAAAATGGCCGATACTACCTTGAACCTGATACCGATACCGCATACTATCGGTACATCCTGAATATATATATTATATATATATTTATATATAGATATATATAATTAATTGAATATTTATATATAAAGATATATTATACAAATATATATAATAGAATATGTATAGAAATACTTATATTATATATATATATATATATATCTAATATATTTTATATATTATATATATGTATTATAGGTAATTATAATTATCTGGAATTGGTTCAGCATATTAATAGAGTCGTTCTCTTTTGAGAACCGTAATAAGATACAGAAGTAATAAAGAACTCAATTATAAATAAGATGAAATGCTTTGAATTCCCAAAACTCTCTCTCTCTCTCTCTCTCTCTCTCTCTCTTCCTCTCTCTCTCTCTTCTTCTCTTTCCTCTCTTCTTCTCTCTCTCTTCTCTCTTCTCTTTCTCTTCTCTCTTCTCCTCTTGAAGTTCAAAACAAAAAACTTTCTTCTCTCTCTCTCTATTATTTTTATGTAAATAACTTAATCATTTTTTTAACGCTATCCATTTTCAATAGGCATCAATATTTCCTAGTAAGATCTAAAAAGTAATTAAGCTGACGTCAGACAAGAGTGACCGCTCATTGAAAAATCTTGAACTCAATTATAAACAAATTTAAAATTATATTTGAAAAAGAGTCAGCAATCATTATTTTAAACCGATTTTAGAGGTAAATTCTAAAAAGAATTACCTAATTCTTATTAAACTTTTAGAGTTTAACTCTCCAAAGATTAACTTTTTTTTTATTAAACTTTTAGAAGTTAATTCTAGAATTTAACCTTTATTCTTGCTAAACTTTTAGAGGTTAAATTCTAGAGATTAATCTTATAATTCTTATTAAACTTTTAGAGGTTAACTCTAAAGATTAACCTTAATTCTTATTAAACTTTTTGAAGTTGAGCAAAAACAGACTTAACCTCGGAGAATATTAGAGGTTAATTCTAGAGATCAATCTTAATTCTTATTAAACTTTTACAGGTTAACTCTAAAGATTAACCTTAATTCTTATTAAACTTTTTAAAGCTGATTCTAGAGTTTGTCCTTAATTCTTATTATTCTTTTAGAGGTTAATTCTAGAGATCAATCTTAATTCTTATTAAACTTTTATAGGTTAACTCTAGATATTAATCGTAATCCTTATTAATACTTAATACTTAGATTCATGGTAGGATTTCTTTATTTATTATTTACCTTATTATTTTTTATTTGTTATGTTAGGGTTTGTTTATTTATTATCTCATCCCAGTTTTTTTCTTGGGCTGGTCTTCCGTTTTTTGCTGATTTTACAATTCTTTTTGGACTCCATTTTGTATGTGGAATATAGGCATAGGGGACTGGACTACACAGAGATTGTAATATTTTGAAAAGGAAAAAATTGAAGAGAAAATTTATAAAAATAAAGATAAGAGGGACTGAAATTGAAAGTAAAATTAAATTGTTTTTCAATCAATCAGTTCCATTTGCAAATTATACAGTATAGCCTATAGGCAAGCATATATTATATATATATTATATATATATATATATATATATATATATATATATATATATATATATATATATATATATATATATCATATATATATTATATATATATATATAATATATAATATATAAACATATATATATTTATAATATAATATATAATATATAATATATATATATATATAATATATATTATATTATTATATATATATATATATATATATATATATATATTGATATTATATATATATATATAGTTTAAGTGAACAAGGCAATAAAGATAATATGTAGGAGCGCTCGCTAGTAAATCGGTTTGAATGTGAACGAGTTGATACTGAACAAATCTGGGGGCAATAAGGAAGCAATTGTTAGTAGTGCGAAGGAAAAGTGTGTGGATGTGCTAAAGTAGGAAGTAAGAATGCTTAACAGTGAATCGGTGGAATGAAGAGGGGATGAAAGCGGTTAAAGGTAAAAAAGAAGCGTGTTGAATGTACTAAAAAATGATGAAGTTCATAAAGAAAGATGCTTGGAATTATATAAGGAGGAAAAAAGAAATATTAAAAGGTACATACGTAACGAGAACAAAGGTAAGATGAACAGTTTGGAAGGAAGATGAATGAGGACATACAAGGGAATAGAAAGCTCTTCTGGAAGGGAAGCGCGAAAGGTTAAGAATGAGAATAAAGGGGGAATCTGTTAGAATAATGAATAGGGGTGGTTTGCTTTTGGTATTGATGAAATGGATGTGAGGGAGTGTGGAACGAACACTTCGAAAATCTGCCCAATATTAACAGAATGATGGAGGTGTTAGTGAATGTGTGTGGGTTTGATGTGCAAGAAGGAATAGGTATTTTGGGGATGAGGTTATTAGTAAGGAGGTAGGTAATGGTGTAGAGTGAGAAAGCTTGCAGAATGGTAATCTGAGGTATAGATGAAATTACTGTGAAATGATCAAGACGGAGTGCGAGTATGGTGATTGATTGGATTTGAGAGTTGTTAACAATGTGTTTATGGAGGGTATAGTTTTCCAAGGGATTGGAGGAGAGCGGTAATAGTACCCTTATATAAGGGTAAGGGAGAAAAGGGGAACTGTAGAAATTATAGGGGAATAAGTTTATTGAGTGTTGTAGGGAAGGTATATGCTGGTATTTTGGTCGAAAGAGTGCGTCGAGTGACTGAGGGCCTGATTGGGTGAAGAACAAGGTGCGTTAGGAGTGGTGAGGATGTGTGGATCAAATCTTTACATTTTAACAAATGATTGAGAAAATGAGGGAGAAAGAATAAATTAAATTGTATTTAAGGTTTTATGGATTTGCACAGGCGTATGAAGTTAATAGGGAAGCTTTATGGCAGGTATTAGTGATATATGGTGTTGGTGGTAGGCTTCTAAATGGAATCAAAAGTATGTATGACGATAGTGAAGCGTGTGTAAGAATAAATGGTGTCAATGGTGTTTGGTTTAGGATTAATAGCGGAGTGAGACAGGGTTGTGTTATGTCTCTCTGGGGTTAAAATTTGTATATGGATGGGGTAATGAAAGAACTAAAGAGTGGGGATGGAGGAAATGGTGTTAGAATGAATGAGAATGGAGATGAGTTGGAGGGTGCCCTACCTATTATTATGCGGATGATTTGGTTTCTGTTGCCGAATCTGAAGAGAAGTTTGAAGAGGATTGGTAGAGAGATTTGGCAGGGTATGTAAAAGGAGGGGTTTGAAAGTAAACGTAGATAAGAGTAAGGTTATGGTTGTGAGTGAGGACAGTCCTCAGTGTGAAGTTATGTTATATGGTGAGCAGCTGGAACAAGTGTCTGAGTTTAAATATTTAGGGTATATGTTGGATGAGAAGGGAACGGATGATGCAGATGTAGTAAGGAAAGTTGTGGAATGAGCAGGAAGGTTGCTGGTGAACATTAAATCGTTGCGTGAATGTTTTAAATTGACTAACGTCTTGAGTGCGCTTAGAGGTCTACAATGAGGGTATGTGTACTTGGGTATGTATGGTAGGAGACATGGTCTGGAATAAGAAGTATAGATCTGAAGTTCAATGTGTTCAGATGGACAATCTTAGGGGCATGCTAGGTTGTGAAAAGAATTATAAAATGAGGAAATGAACTTATTAGAGAGTTGTGTGGGTGTGAAGAAAGGGGTTAAATGAGAGAATAAAGAAAGTATGTTGAGATGGTTTTGGTCATGCGGAAAGGATGAATGATAGTCGGTTGGTTTAAGCGGATGTACTAGTGGAGAGTGGTATTGTCAGCGAGCGGCTTTGAAGAGTGAAAGACACAAGAGGATTGAGTCGGTTGGAACAATTGTCTGAAGGTAGAGAAATTGTGATTTTGGCAGAGGCGAGAATAAAGGTGCAAATAATAGGAGAGAATAGCGGGGTTTGTATGGGGGCATGGTTGTGGCCCAACCTGGGAAGATGAACCTTACATTGACGATTTACCATAGTGAGGGTCCGTTCGCGGTCCCATGATGCTCTAGGGGTGGAATTTCTGTCTGTGACGAGCTCTCCGCTAATTAATGGTACAGAGGGGGCGTAAGCTGGGCTTTCTTTTCGACATTTGTCATATTCTCCTACTGCTTTTCTCTTTTCCGATGCTTGCAGCGCTCCTTACTCCCAATCTTGGGAAAAAAGTAGATAAAGAAAGATATATATATATCTATATCTATATATATATATATATATATATATATATAATATATATTATATATATATATATTATAAAATATTATAATATACATTACATATATATATATTTATATATATATATATAATATATATAGATATATTTAATATAATTATATTATATATATATAATATATATATATATCAGAGGCGTGTATTCAGGGTATGCTAGGCAAATTTCAGTTATTGCAGATCATCTTATAATTAAGGCGTTTTTGATTTGGCAAGAATTCTTCTAAACGGAAGAAG
>JABUQX010109921.1:0-10000 GCA_015478945.1 Trachelipus rathkii | reverse complement strand
TATATATATATATATATATACTATATATATATATATATATATATATATTATATATATATATATATATTATATATATATATAATATATATCCCATATATAATTTTTGTTTGACCAAAGTTAAACATTCATAAAATTTTAGCAAATCTGTGTACACACAATATCTCCCAAATGCGATGTTGATATGCAAAAACCGATTACATTTTGGAATCGCACATCAATAATCAATTGCGAAACCCCGTCCAAGAAATTTTCATGTTTACCGTGTTATATACCAAAGTAATAAAAACAAAAAGTAAATAACTATTTCTTACTTATAGCAAACCATTCACATATAAAAATAATTAAATGAAAATTGAAAAGTTTCGTAGTTGAATAGATATAAAACTAAACTTCATTGAATAAGCTCTAAGGTTAAAATGACAGAACATTAGCAGTTTCTCCATTTTCAGGGATAACCTATTTCCTTGTGGCTTCATAAATATTTCCTCCTGTTCTAAAATATTCTTTCACTTTCGACTGATGACGGTGGAGCTGAAAGGTTTTTATTGCTAGTTTTTTTTCAAATTCATAAAACTATTTCCCGTGTTTTTCCACGCAATTGAAGGGAATATCATTGTCATCACTGGTCAGTAGGCAAACTTAAATATTTGTTTATTTCTTGGAATGTAATCCGTATGTTAGCCTTTTACTTTTATGTCAATAATCTCTGTCAGAAGAAAATGGGGTACTTTCTTTTTTCCCTCTCACTTTCTTTTCTGTACGACGATTTTGATGCCGCAAATTTCTTTAAAACATCCATTAAGCAGTGAAAATGGAACCTCAGCTTCACTTTCCCCACAACGTGAATCATCGTCAGCAGAAGAGTCGCGGAGCTAAATTTTCATGCATTTCTTTCATGCCTCAACGACCATATTTTTTACTGATTTATCTGATTCATGTTGAAAAAATTAGCTTGAATCGCAGATCTAGAAAGTAGCTACACAACAAGATTTATCACATAGAAACTTAGAAAGTTTTTTTCTACTGATTTCTTAAGCCCTTCAACGAGTGTAATTATTCACTGAAGCTTTTGCTTTTAATTGCTTTATTTAAAAAGATTTATTGCTTAAATGGAAGGGATCACTTGGCGACTGTTACTTCACACGTTTAATGGTTGTTTTAGTGATGTTGTCAATTGGCTCAAGTAAATGGAATAATTTTGCCACTGAAATCAGGGAACATTTTCTGATTGGCATTCGCAAAACGTATATGGATAGGGCATTTTTGTACAAACAATTCTTTTCAGCATATCATAAGTTCTGTTCCAGCGCGTAGAAACGTCTTGAATAAATTTATGCTGTTTGACATTCATCCGGCATCTGTAAAGTTTTAAGCTTTGCAACTGCCGTTGCTGATGGCTGAAAATGAGAGATATGCTTCTGCAAGTAAATCAAATATCTTTAACAGACTTCTGACATAAAATTGAATCGTGAATGCATAGTTGCAACAAGTTTTGAATAAAACATGAAATTGATAGCCAAGCAACTCTCCTTGTACCAGCTACCATGTTTGGTCCCTTATCCCGTTCTGTATCACTAAATGAATTCTATTTTTTAGAATATTGAAAAATGATCAAAGGCCTTATAGGATCTGACCAATGACAAAGATTTTCGCCATATTGCTAGCAAAATTTGCTTATATTTTTTAATTTTTTTTGGAAAATAAGTTTCTAAAAAATTTCAATTTTAAATGAAAATAACTTTCCCTTATGTTGACGTAATTTAACCATTGTTTATAACAGCTCAATATTGGCCCCGAATAGTTCGCAAAAAGCCGAAAACCGCAATTAAAATATTCGGTATTTTGGGCGAATAGGCACGAATACCGATCTTTACCGAATATTCGGCACATCCTTAATATATATATTATATTATATATATATAATATATATATATTATTAATTTATAATTTATATTATTTATGAAAATATAAAATATATATATATATATTTATATATATATATATATATATATATATATATATAATACTATATATATATATTATATATATATATAATATATATATCACTGTGTGTGTATAAAAGGGTGTTTCATAAACATACAACAAAATATGAGAACTCATGATTCATGATATTTTTTTTGACATATTTTCTACTGCTCCTGAAAATTATCATCTCTTGTTGCCATCTTTGATTAGAATACTAATCAACCATTTTTTTTACAGCATTATTTTTAGCCTTTAACTCTTTTATTCCAACAAACTTTTCCTGCTGTCAAGGAATAATTCACAGCATCAGTTACAGCAGAATCGGTTGTTTATTTCTTATTCTCTTGTTTACTTTTCTTCTCTTATTATATTTTATTGCTTATTTACTTTTTTTACTCATATAATCGTGTGTAGATAAAGGAATTATTGAGCCTCAATGACAATTGCAATGATGACTTAATTATTGCCTATCTATCTATCTATCTATCTATCTATCTATCTATCTATCTATCTATCTATCTATCTATCTATCTATCTATCTATTATCTATTATCTATCTATCTATCTATCTATCTATCTATCTATCATGTTTTGATTTATTTTCGGGATTGAATTTGTTAATAGATCGAACTATTTATCATATCTTATGTGCATTGTATAAATTTTTATGCATATTGATCGATCTAGTGGGTGTATCGTGGATATGAATGAAGATCTTGTAAATTTTGTCGAAGGTTCCGCATTGCGGATGCGCATGCGAAACATCCGTGATATAACTTACATATATATATATAATATATATATATATATATTAAATATTCTATCCTTATCATTTTCTCTATCTAATCTTTCTATCTATCTATCTATCATCTATCTATCTATCTATCTATCTATCTATCTCTCTATCTTTCTATCCTATATATATATATATATATATATATATATATATATATATATATATATATATATATATTATATATATATATATATATATATATTATATATAATATATATATATTATATATATATTATATATATATATATATATATATATATATATATTAAATTCTTTCAAAATATTCATTTGAAGCAAACCATGATAGGTACAGCAGTATGGTATGTGATAAAAGGAAGAGAACGTAATTGAATGTTTCCCTTTATTTTAGGTAGATGCCCAGATGGTAAAGTAAGCATTTCAACCGCACAAACCAAACATGGCGTCTGTGTAGGAGAAAACCGAGAAAACCCAATGTGTCCTATTTTATCATGAAACCAGGTCACAGAATTTTAGGAGAGAACATGAACGACCACCACCATATTACATGAGCTTTGTTGTGTGGTATACGAAGTTTTTGTGGACGGACAGTGTGCGGTTTGCGATCAAGACGACCATCCGTTAGTGAGGGGAGTATTGTGGTTGTGCTTCAAGCATTTCTACAAAGTCCTTCTACGTCTACACATCGTGCATCCCGTAAACTCGGTATTTTCAGATCCACGGTGCAAAAAAAATTCCGAGCATGCGACTGCTACAATATGCTTATAAAGTCCAGACTGATCAAGTTTTACAGCCAAACGATCTCCACAATCGTTATGCTTTTATTTTTATAAAGTCCAGACTGATCAAGTTTTACAGCCAAATGATCTCCCCAATCGTCATGCTTTCAAGACCGAGATGTTGCAACGGATCTACAGTATGACGAAAATGAGTGCCTGTAGTGTGTGTGTTTTACAAGTTTTACAAGTGAACTTGAACAATGGATGAATATAATGTTCTAAAAATCCAAATGTCATGGAACATGTGAGAGATATCCCAAAATTGAATGTCTGGTGCGGTTTTATATATGACAGGGATATTGGTCCTTTCTTCTTTATCAGAGCCTACAGTAACGACTAACATTTACCTCGATATGATACAACACTGTTGCACTTTGACTGAATGATCTCCGTTGATTGTTTTCCAGCACATTGGTGCATCACTATATTGGTGCGACAACCTGGCCACCACGTTTGCAAGAAATAATCCTCTGAACACTTTCCTGTTGAGTTATGTCAAGGACAAAGTGTATACGACACACGTACCTGCCCTGGACACATTGAAAAGAAGAATAACTGATGCCATTGCGAGTGTCAATATGTCCTCCCGACTCCACTGCATGCTGCATCCGTAACACGGCATGGTCGACAGTTGTTCGCAGCATATCTGGGGTAATCTGAGCAACATGCAGGTGTATGCTCTGATTGAACAGTAATTGCAACTATAGTTCCAAATAAACGTGCCTCTATCATATTTATCATGTGTGTGCTCATTCCTGCCTCTTTTCTGAACGTGCAGAACGCGTACAGCGCCATATATTCACCCTGGTGGCTGACATTTGCAACTACGTATTTTTCTTGCATCATTCGCGAGCTCATTGACTCCTTAGCATATCCTCAAAATTTCAGAAACCTACGACTCCTTGGAGCTCGTGCTATGCCTCTTGGAACACCGTCAGTTTAATTAAAATACACCAGCGTTATATACCTTATATATATATATATATATATATATATATAATATATATATATATATTTATATATTATATATATTATATAACTATATATATATATAATATATAAATATTATATTAAATATATTAGATATATATATATTATATATTATATATATTATAATTATATATTATATATTATATATTATATATATATTATATATTATATATATATAAATTATATATAAGATATATATATATATATATAATATATATATATATATATATTATATATATATATATATATATATATATTATATATACTATATGTATATACTATATATATATATATATATATAATAATAATATAATATATAACATATATATATATATTATATATATTAATTATATATTATATATATATATATATATATATATATTATATATATATATATATTATATATATTATACATATGTTTGTATATAATTATATATATATATATATATATATATAATATATATATAATATAATATATATATAATATATATATTATATAATATAAATATATATACATAGTTTATAATAATTATATATTATAACTATATATATATATATATAATATACTATATATATATATATATATATATATTATATATATATATATATATATATACTGTGTATATAATTATATATATTTATACTTATAATATATATATATATATATATATATATATATATAATATATATATATATATATATATACCTGGGTAAAATATAATTATATTATATATATATATATAATATATATATATATATAATATATAATATATACATATATATATATATATATATAATATATATATATATATATATATTATTTATATTATGGTATATATATATATATATATATATTATATATATATATATATATATATATATTATATATAATATATATATATTATATATATTATTATATATATATATATTATATAATATATATATCTATATATATATATATAATATATAATTAAATGAAAGAGACTGTGCTAATATAAATAAAATTAGAAACTGTTTTTTCTGTATCAAGGATTTTTTTTTCCCATTCTCTCCTAATCGAAAGAACTCTGCTTCTCTTTCTGGATATCGGAGAGAGAGAAAAATCATTGTTTCTTTCCTACCTTATCTAAATGAAATCGAAAATAGCAAAAAAACAAGAAACAAAAAAATAAAAAAATAAGCTGAAAAAGAATTTTCTTTTGCTACAGATCTAATAAAAAAAATGCGCTCACTTTCTCCTTATAGGTGACAAGTTCAGAAATAAAGAAGATGTATTCGTTCTAGCATTTAAAGTTGTATCAATTAAATATTTGGTAGTTATAAAAGTAAAAAAAATATTTTAGGTATTTTCTTTAATAATTTTGAAATTTTTAATTAATAAATGAGAGGTTTTTATTCTAACGTTTCAACATACAGCAATTAAGTATTAGGTACTTAAAAAGGAAAAAAAATATTTTTATTTTACATATTTATTTATTATTTATGAAATTGCAATAAATCAAGCAATGTGTTAATTGCAATATTTAAAATTATGGTTTTTAAGTATTCAGAACAGTATTTAAAAAGGATAAATTTTTAGCCTTATTTTAGGTATTTTTAATAGTAATATGAAATTTTTGTTAAAGAAATGATGCACAGTTAGTTTACTTCATTGCAGGTTTACAGGTCTGTGACTGACACACACACACACACACACAAACCACATATATATATATATTATATAATATATTATATATATATATATATATATATATATCTATAATATATTAGTTTTATATATATATAACACACACACATATATATGATATATATATATATATATAAACAAAATTTTACATATTTTTATTGGTTGATATAAATAAGTTCATAGTGACCAATCAAACACGTCGATATTATAGGTAGCTATAATATAATTCACTCCTTGCAGCAAAATATGTGTTTTAGTCGTTCTCAACCGGTGAAGCGGCAATGGTGATAATTGTTTCAGCAAGTCACCGGTGAAGCGCCAATGGAGTCAGTTGTTTTAGTCGCTCACTGGTGAACCGACAATGGAGTCAATTGTTTTAGTTGCTCACCGGTGAAGCGGCATTGGAGCCAGTTGTTTTAGTCGTTCACCAGTGTAGCAACAATGGAGCTTATTATATTAGTCGTTCACCGGTGAAGCGGCAATGGAGCCAATTGGTTTAGTCACTCACCGGTGATGTGTCAGTGGAGTAAACTTTACCTATTCTATCATTTAAAGCTATAGCAATAAAATATGATCTTTAAGCATAATATTTAGTTATATTTTTATAAGTATTTCTTTAATAATTATATCATTAAGAAATTGTAAGTAAATTTTATAAATCATTGCTTGTTCCTTAAGGAAAGTTTCATAAGGAATTTTATTAAAAATTTAGACTTTAGGAGAGATAATTCCTCTCATTTGAGCAAGTAATAATAATAATAATAATAATAATAATAATAATAATAATA
This sequence comes from Trachelipus rathkii, assembly GCA_015478945.1. Taxonomy (NCBI): domain Eukaryota; kingdom Metazoa; phylum Arthropoda; class Malacostraca; order Isopoda; family Trachelipodidae; genus Trachelipus; species Trachelipus rathkii. The sequence continues at coordinate 2,995 of JABUQX010109921.1, read as the reverse complement.
ATAATAATAATAATAATAATAATAATAATAATAATAATAATAATAATATTAATAATTAATAATTAATATATAATAATAATATAATAATTAAATAATAATAATAATATAATAATAATAATATGTATGATTGAATGCATTGAATAACATATGCATTCTCTTCTGTAAAATTACAAACAAAAAAACTTAAAGCCACTCTGTTGATAAACATCAACAAAACATTGAACGATGATAAAAACTTGATAAATCTTAGACTAGAATCACACAATCAGTTAAAATCGAAATTCGACCTTTATCGCATGTCCTAAAAGAATAGAGCATATTTTTTACTCTTTTAGTTTAATATTGTGTATAGAATATATTTATTTCGTTCTTGTAAATTTAACCTGTTATATTTCCTCATCCTTTGGTCCCTAGTAACTTCAAAAGCTAAATATTAAATGAATAAACAGGAGAAACTCAGTTACGACAGCATATGTTTTAAAATAGAATATTAAATTAATAATTATTAATAATTACGAGATTATATATAAAATAAGAGTCTACACTAATTAAATAAATATACATTTAAATGTATAAAAATTTTAAAATTCGAGAAGTGATCGTATAATAATTTAAATTAGTAAATTACATTTTAATTCTAAGGAGTCAAATTGTAGTATGTATGTAGTGATATGTATAATTGTAGTGTATGATATGTATGTGTAGGTGATGTATTGATATGTGATGTATTGTTATGTATGTATGTATGTATGTATAGTATGTAATGCTATGTATGTCTGTACATGTATATATGTATGGTATACATGAAGTGCAGGAGTGTCTGGGAGTTAGCTTTCTTCTCCTTGCGACAGTTGTAGTGAAGTTCTTTTCTATGTCTCCCTCCATTGCATAGGTAGGATAGTTTGATGGTTGTCTTACGGTATCTCCTCTATAACAAGGTTTCGTTAGAATAACATTGAGTGCTTAAGTATCTACAGGTACCTCGGAATTATACCTTTCTTGTTGAAAGCCGCTTTCTTCACAAGAAGAGGCTATATGGGGGATACGCTTGATTGCTAACTTTTGGCGGCTAAAGGAACCATCCCAACACAACTAGGTTATAACCCCCTTTTATAATATGTATATCCTTTATATATTTATAGAATTAAGTAACAAGCTTGGTTTGAGTTTATATCTTTATCTCACTAAAAATTCACTCTTTAACTATATTCAAATAGAGACGCTTTACTTGAACCAAATTCAGTTCTCACACTGAAAATCAAACTTTACTATACCCGTACAATCTCTCGCTGACCTGCTGCTAAATTCAAAAAAACTAGTTGTTATGCGAGTCAAGCGAGTGAGGAGAGAGAGAACAGAAGAGAAGGAGTAACGCGAGGAGAGAGAGATGCAGAGAGAGTGGTAGAGAGACGGAAGAGAGATGCGAGAGGGGCAAGAGGCAGAGAGAAGAGAGGACGGAGAGACGAGGAGACTGCGCACCGACGACCTCGACAGAGAGAGAGAGAAGAGTGTAGAAATCACGAATTCTTCTACCTCTCTAGGATTAAACAACAACGCAAAGCGATACTAATATAAAAAAACAATATATAATATAAAAAACATTATAAACAATCATATAACAATAAAATAATTTCAATACTAACACAAATTAAAAGTAAAAATCATATAACACAAATTTATGATTAAAAGAAATGCAAAATACAAATATTCCTTAGATATACAAGTTGAAACTTGATTATTTTGCTTTTCTTATTCTCATTTTTATAATGATTTACGCCTCATCTAAACACATGGTTTGAGTAAAGCTGTTAGAAAATATATTCTTAAAAATAAACACTAGTATATTTTATAATCTATACTAATATTTTAATCAATTATGTGTGACCTTATACTACACTACATATATTTATTGGGCTTTATCAAAATACATATTGCTCCAATTTTTCACTGTATTTTGTATAGATTCCTAGGGCAGGGTTCAATTTTTTGCTCCAGCAGCACCCCATTTACCTCCCACCATATAAATGGACAAAAAATTCTTAATTTTCAGACAATTTTGATGTGGAAAAAAAAAAGCAAACTAGCTTTTCCTGACTGCTCTAAAAACGTTGTTTTCAGCGTGTTTGTTCTGTGTCTGTAGTCGATTTTTTTGAAAATCTTTTCATTTTTTGAGAAAAACCTATGTTTATTGACCAATTTTGGGCCTCTCACCTACCTACAATATTTTTTCGAAATTTACTTCAAAACTTGAAGCTCACATCTGCATTATTAGTGAAGCTCGATTATACAAAAAAAATGGTATTAATAATAGGTTTGTGGCATCTAATTTATGTAATTTGCTGCTCAGCTCAATATGTCGGAAATTGCAAAAATACCTACTTTCTTGTTTTTCTAAAAATAAAAATTGCCATATAATTTCTCTTTCTGCTCGATGCCTACATATAGGTTTGAAAGTTTTTAGAGCATATTGTATGTAGTCGGGGGAGAACACTTTTTTGCTAGTTTGAGTTCAAGTATTCACTCTGTATAATGCCAATAGCTTTCGAATTTGTCCTTTGGAAGGAAATTTTGAAAAGAAGCTGTTGGAAATTTTATTACTTCAATAATTTCTTTTTTTGTCCTTTTTTCTCTTCTTTTCTTATGCTATACAAAAAAGAGATTATCTAAGTGCAAAAACAGCTGTTATCTTGCAAGACATGTATAAAGCGCGTGCAAAATAGGATTTTTGATTGCGGACTGTTAGATAAAACAGATCAAAATTCATTTTTAACAAACAAATAGTATTTTTTTTTGTGAATAAGAGGTGAAGGATACTCATTGATATTTAATAGATATATATATAATATATAGCTTTATATCAATATCAATTATATTATGATACAGTATTATTAAGCCTATTTATTATTACTACTACTATATATATATATAATATATATAGTCTATATATATAATATATATTATCTAGATATAGTACTCAATATATATGATAGTGATA
>JABUQX010109920.1:17500-20167 GCA_015478945.1 Trachelipus rathkii | reverse complement strand
TAACTTCGTGCCTAAGCACGAGTTGGGAGCGCTTCTGATACTTACTTATATATATATACTTATATATATATAGTATATATATTATATAATATATATATATATATAACCTATAGTACTTAGTTTCGTCATATCACTCATTATATTAAATTTTTTATTTTTTTTAACCTTTTAAAATCATTAATTCATATTATACTCATCATATACTACTAGCTAGCTATACTACTATTATATTATATACTATATTATATATTATATATTATGTATATACTATCCATATATATATATACTATATATCTATATATTTAATATATAATATATATATATATATATATACGTATATATATTATATATAGTATATATATATATGAATATATATATATTACTATCTATTATAAATATAAGTAATAATATTAGAGTACTCAGATATTATAAAGTATATATATATATTATATATATATATATAATTATACTATATATATATATATTACATATATAAAACTATTATATATATATTAATATATAATTATATATTATATAGTATATACTATATATATATATATATATATATATATATAGTATATTATATATATATAATATATTTATATATATAATAGTGAAATATATATATTATTTGCCAATTTCAGTGGAATACAGGTGTAAAATGATACTCAATTTTTCACTAAGTTAGTGTTTGCGTTTTGTTTTATTATAATATTTGTTATCTACCAAAAACGAACGTAACTCAAAACGTATTTTCAGTCTCGTAAGGCGACGAAACGTGCACACAACAATAATGTTTTCTCAATCTAATTCAAACTTTCTGGAAACTTCATTAATTTTCGGAAAATTTCACAAGTCGGAGCTTCCAAAGCCCTATTTCCGAGGGACCATTAAAAATTCAAAATATTTCATCCAAATTATGAAGAAATGTTTTGCGATAGCATCGTGTATCTCAAACCAAATTGTGCAAAATTGATCTTTTCGATACAAAAAACCATATGTGGTTTTGGAGTGTAAATCCCCAGTTTCTTTTTGTATTCCTGGAGAAAGAGTACGGTAATATGCATTTTGAAATATAATTTTGTACATGATTTATGTCTTATGAGATTTTATGAGAGGAAATGTATACTGACAAAATAATAACAGAAAAAATTACTTGGACAATAACGGAATAGAATTAGACGTTTATTAGATTTTGAACATAAAACTCTTGCAGAAGGCTTCTGTACCTGCTTTTTGAGATATGGGGGCATTTTATTTACAACTTATTTATTTTCAAACAGGGCTATTCTGTAATGCCATCCTTTACAGGTAACTTTCAGTCTAGATACAAGTTTCTTCTGCTATGCAATGGTGTCAACAATAGGTAATTCTTCTTCTTCTTCTTCTTCTTCTTCTCTTCTCTTCTCTTCTTCTTCTCTTCTTCTTCCTTCTTTTCTTGTCCTTTTTTCCCCTTTGTTTTCTTTTCTTTTTTCTTTCTTTCTTTCTTCTCTCTATTTTGTTTCTTTTTCTTTTTCATTTTTTATTTTTTTTTTTCGTTTTCTTTTGTATTTTCCTTTCATTTTCTTCTTTTCTTCCTCTTTTTCTTCTTCTTTTCCTTGTTTCTTTCCATCTTCTCTTCTTTTTCAGTTTCTTCTTATTGCCAGTGATTCAGTTGTCTTCAATTCTTTCGTTTTTTTCGTTTTCGTTGCTTTGCTGCTTTGCTCTTTTTCCATTATTACTGTTTTTCTCTGTTTTCTTTTTCCTTTATTATATTATTATTTCCTCATTCATTATTTTCTATTATTATTATTATTATTTATTATTATTATATTATTTATTTATATTGTGTATTCAATAGTATTTATTATTATATATGTATTATTATTTATTATTATTATATATTATTATTATATTATTACTTATTTATTATTTTAATTTTTATTTATTTCATTATTATTATTAATTATATTATTGTTATTATTAATTTATATTTTATATGTTTATTATTTTCGACATACAAATTATCCTTATTTATTCATTTAAATATTAATTATATCAGTATTTTATGTATTATTATTATTATTATTATTATTATTATTATTATTATTATTATTATTATTTTTTATTATATTTAGTTTATTGATTATTATTATTATTATTATTATTGATTATGATTATTATTATTATTATTAATTTTATTATTATTATTATTATTATTATTATTATTATATTAATTATATTATTATTATTATTATTATTATCTATATTATTTATTATCTTTATTATTATTATTATTATTTTTTATTATTTATTATTATTGATTATTATATTATTATTCATTATTATTATTACTTGTTATTTTATTATTATTTATTATTATATTTGTACTTATTATTATTATTATATATTATTTTTATTTTATTATTATTATTATTATTATTAATATTATTATTATTATTATTAATTTATTATTCATTATTATTATATATATTATTAATATTATTTACTATTATTATTATTATTATTATTAAGTATTATTAGTATTCTCCTTTCTTATTGTCTTTGTCAGATATAATAATAAGCTTTAATAATAATAATAATAATAATAATAATAAAATAATAATAATAATAATAATAATTAATAATAATAATAATAATAATTTTCAGAATAATTTAAGATTAATT
>JABUQX010109920.1:10000-12500 GCA_015478945.1 Trachelipus rathkii | reverse complement strand
GAGCTGTAAGCGCAGTCTGGCCTACATAAAGGGCTTGCAGTCCGCACAAGAAATAAATAAATAACTGAGGACCTCAAATGAGCCGGTAAAAAAATATCTTTCATTCTGAAAAAACTATTCATTTTAAAATCATTGACAAGTATAAAAATAATTTTATAAGATGGAAAAACTTTAGAAATTGATATTTGAATGTTTTTAACGAGCTTCGGAGTGTTGGGACCGAAGTAAGGAACTTTTAGATAAACTACTTGCAATGATGAATCCACATCTGGCTGTTTAGGGCGAAAAAGGTCTTCCAAGAATTTGTTAACAAGTCTATAAAATAGTTGCTCTGGAAATAAATTGAATTTAGCAAACTGAGTTAAAAATTGAACTTCTTTATGAAAATTTACCCAAGATGTTGAAAGTTTGTAAGCTCTAAAAATTCGGCATGACAGTCCAGACAACTTGGCACTCAGAGGAAGGAAGCTGAAAAAATTGGTACCAAGCATAGTTGTGGTAGGCTTTCTATAGATGGAAGTAGAAAAGCCACCTACTGTACGGTGCACTCTGACATCTAAAAAGGGCAATGAGTTCTCATTCTCCTCCTCCATACTAAACCTAATATTTTGATGTTGAATGTTAAGGTAGTCTAAAAATTGTAAGGCATGACTTTGTTCTCTAAAAATCAAAAAACAATCATCAACATACCTTCTATAGAGTAATGGCTTAAAATCTGAGGGGCAGTTCTCCAACCAAGATCTCTCATGGTAGCACAAAAATGCATTGGCAAAAGTGGGACCAAGTGGTGAGCCCATTGCCATACCATCTATCTGCTTGTAAAGCTGGCCATCAAAGAGGAAAAGTGTATCATCGGTGGCGAGTTCCAAGAATTTCGAAAATTGATTCCTATTGAGATTACTAACCCTATGTTCAGTTGACGGAAAAAGTCCATTGGTTATGATATTGCGAGTCTCATTAACAGGTATGTTTGTGAACAATGATTCTACATCAAAGCTGACCATAAAGCCCTCCTCAATGGACAATGAAGAAACAAGATCAGAAAACTGAAAAGAATCTTTAAGAGTAAATTCATTACATGTTAATGGCTGTATAATTGGCAGGAGAAATTTGGATACTTTATAAGTGGGAGAATTAATGGCTGAAAGAATCGGTCTAAGAGGAAGGCCTTGTTTATGGATTTTGGGCAATCCATATAGAAGGCCTGGCACTGCACCTGAAGTAAATACAGATTCATAAAAATCAGATAAACCTATTTTCTTTAAACTTCTAAGATAGTTGTTAATTTTATCTTCAATTCTTAAAATATGTGTAAGAATGTTACCTGGTAAAAGCTGAAATTGGACAGACAAAACAATAAACTAAGTAGATTGGGCCTTTGTGGTGAACTGACTGGTGGAAGGGATTCAGTGATCTTCAATTACAGTAGCAGAAGCCTTTCTGAGTCTGAAAAGAGAATTTTATCTTTGGGTTTGGATTTTTGTCTTCCTATTTTTAAACTTGATTTTTATAAATATTTCTTATCATTTGAAAAGTTGCTTCACCAGCTTAGCAAACTTCAACCAGTTGGTGATTTCTCCAGATGCCTAAGTGATGTTGAATATTGGTCCAAAAAATATTTTTATGGGTTCAAAGGAAAGAAGATATTTTCTCCTGTTTTCTCCTTTGGCGATTTTAAATTGCTAAAAGGCCTGAAGAATATTGACTCAATAGTGATTTGTCGCCCTGATAAAGGAAAGGGAGTAGTTATTTTGGATAGAGTAACTTATGTCCAGAAACTTCTCTTAATATTGGATGACGCAACTAAATTTCAGCTTTTACCAGGTAACATTCTTACACATATTTTAAGAATTGAAGATAAAATTAACAACTATCTTAGAAGTTTAAAGAAAATAGGTTTATCTGATTTTTATGAATCTGTATTTACTTCAGGTGCAGTGCCAGGCCTTCTATATGGATTGCCCAAAATCCATAAACAAGGCCTTCCTCTTAGACCGATTCTTTCAGCCATTAATTCTCCCACTTATAAAGTATCCAAATTTCTCCTGCCATTAACATGTAATGAATTTACTCTTAAAGATTCTTTTCAGTTTTCTAATCTTGTTTCTTCATTGTCCATTGAGGAGGGCTTTATGGTCAGCTTTGATGTAGAATCATTGTTCACAAACATACCTGTTAATGAGACTCGCAATATCATAACCAATGGACTTTTTCCGTCAACTGAACATAGGGTTAGTAATCTCAATAGGAATCAATTTTCGAAATTCTTGGAACTCGCCACCGATGATACACTTTTCCTCTTTGATGGCCAGCTTTACAAGCAGATAGATGGTATGGCAATGGGCTCACCACTTGGTCCCACTTTTGCCAATGCATTTTTGTGCTACCATGAGAGATCTTGGTTGGAGAACTGCCCCTCAGATTTTAAGCCATTACTCTATAGAAGGTATGTTGATGATTGTTTTTTGATTTTTAGAGAACAAAGTCATGCCTTACAATT
>JABUQX010109919.1:10000-17385 GCA_015478945.1 Trachelipus rathkii | reverse complement strand
CGCGCTTGCGCGCGCTCGCGTCGCAGAGTAGTGATGCATCACGACGTTGCATGGTAGGGGTGAAGGAGTGAACACAAAAGTTAAGAGAGGAAAAGCGCGTTATGAGTGAGGAAGGTGAGATATGACGGAGAGCGGGCCAGGAGAAACAAATGGCATATAGAAGGGGAGAGCCAAGGACTGCCAAAAGGTAACAAGCGCCCCCAGAGACAAAAGTAAAGCGTGCGACCCAGGGGAAAAAACAGCAAAGATAAAACAACCCGCGGCGGCAAAACCAAGACGAACGGTAGAGTGCATCAGAAACATGTAAAAGATACAGGTAGATAAAACAAACAAGAGCAAGAAGAGGTCGAAAGATAGAAAGAAGAAAAGAAGAAAAGAAGAATATAAAAGAAGAATAAGAAGAAAAGAAGAAGAAGAAAAGAAAAGAAGAATAGAAGAAGAAATGGAAGAAGAAAGCAGAAGACGCAAAGAAAGAACGAGTAAGAAAATGGAGAGCAACAGACAGAAACAGGCCCAAAAGTTTCCGGAGCGAAGGAATAAGGAAAATGGGGAATGGGGTAGGCGTTATAGACGCGCGCTGATAACCAAAATCACCAAAGCACCAAAAGGAGTGGGTAAGGAGAGAAAATAACAGTGACAGTGGCAGCGAAGAATGCACAGAAGAGGGCAATGCACAGGAACAGGTAAGTCACCAGAAAGGGCAAGGTCGCAGAAAGTGGTCATGGCACAGAAGGGAAGACAAAAGTAAAGCACGAACGGCAATGCACCAGTAACAAGTCAAAGCCAGAAGAGGGGAAAGGCAGAAAGGCCAATTCACATAAGCATGGCAATCACAGTAACAGGGGCAATCACGTTAGTAGGGCAAGCTTCAGTATAGCCATGCACAGTGAATTAGGCATGCACAGAATAGGGCAATTCACATGAACAGAGTGAAGCGCATAAGATGTGGCAGGTCACAGAAGAGGGCAAGTCCACAGTAAGGCGTGTGCAATCAGAGAAGGTCAAAGCGCGGGAATACGTGCCAATGCACAGAGATGACAAAGGCACTAGAATAGGGGCAATGCATATTAAGAAGGGGCATGCACAGGAAAGGCAGCACTAAGAGGGCAAGCGCAAAAAATGCAGCAGGAAAGTTCATGCACAGAATAGGAAAGCACGTAAGACGAAGGCATAGCAGGCCAAGCAACGTAATAGGCAAGCGCATGAAGAGGGGCATATTCACAGGAAACAGGGCAAGGCACGGAATGATGCAAGCGCATGAAAGTGGCAATGCAATGAAAGGGCAAGCACATACAGTGCAAGTCGCAAAGAGGGTCAGCACATAAGTCATAGCACCAGTACGGGAAGGCAAGAAGGTCAAAGCGCGGAATGACGGCAAGCACAGGAGTAGCAAGCACATGAAAGGGCAATGCGAGAATAGGGCCAAACACAGGAAAAGTCTAATTCACGAAAGGGCAAGGCGCAAAAAGGCAGGCAGATGAATAGGCAGCACAGAAGAGCAAAGTCACGGAAATGACGGGAAAGGCGACATGAAAAGGCAAGGCACGGGAATAGGCAAGGCGCAAAGAGTGGGAAAGCACAAACAGGGCAATGCACGGAAGAGCAAGCCTAAAAGGGCAAGACATGAAGATCACCACCATCTCCTACCGTCACACAAGTCGCATGAACAGAACGGGCAATAACTAGAATAGTGGCAAGCGCATGAAGATGGTCAGGCACAGAAAGTTCAAGGCACAAAACAGTGCAAAGCAAGGGCAAATGCGCAGAGAGCAGTTCGGAGAATTAGAGGTCAAGGCACAAGAGGCAAGCACAGGAGGGGGCAAGCACGGGAAAGGGCAATTCACTGAATATGAGCAAGTCCACACTGAAATAGTGCAAGGCACAGGAAAGTGGCAAGGCAAAGTAGGATGGGCAAGCGCAGAAAGAGGCAGCGCATAGTGAGAGCAAGCACAGTAGGATGGCAATGCACAGTAATAGGCAAAGCCAAGACTGCAAGCACAGGAAAAGCCAATGCACGGAGAGGGGCAAAGGCACAGTGTAAAAGAACACATAAGAAGGCAAGCACATTAATATGGCAATGCAAGAAATGGCAAATTGACCGAGAGGGAGGACCTAAAAGAGGGGCAGGCACATAAAAGGGGAAGGCACATAAAGCAGCACTGAAGAGTGCAATGCACATGGAAGGTCAAGGACCGGAGAGGGCAAGACAAGGAAGAGAAAAGCGCCAAAGCACCAAACAAAGTGACGGTCCTAAAGACAAACAATAGAACTGGTGAGATGAAAAAAGGATGAGTAAAGAAAAAAGAGAGAAAAGAAGGAATATGAGAGATGAAAGGAAGAGAGAGAGGAAGAAATAGAAAAGAAGGAAGAAAAAAGATAGAGAGAGAGAAAAAGAAAAGAAAGATATAGAAGAGAGAAGATAAACCACAGAAAGGCGAAACGCGCACAAACAAAAGAAAAGACACCCAGATGGAGTGAATAAGAAGCAGGGTGGACGAAAAGGGAGCAACAGGGAAGAAAGGTGAGAAAACAGAAGAAAATAAAGCGAGACGCGGAACAAAGGACAAAGAAACCGAGGACAGTAAACGCATAAAACGTGAAAAGACATGAGAAAAGAAAAAGAGAGAGAAACGATAGAGAGAGAGATAAGAAGAAGAGAAAGAAGAGAAAAGTAAGAAGAAGAGAGAAGAGAAAGAACAGAAGAGGAAAGACAGCAAAGGGGAACGGAAGGAGCAGCTCAATGGAAGAGGTTGAAACAGGAAATACGGACCAGCAGGGCAAAGAAGGCAATATAAACAGTATCATATAAAAGAGATAGGAATAAGAAGAAGAGATAAGTACACTAGTATTTTCAATGTCGAAAAGACGAAAGAAAATAAAAAGAAAGAGAAGAGATAAGAGAGAAGTAGAAGAGAGAGAAGAGATAGAGAAGAGAAAGAGAAGAGAAGAAAAAAATAGAAAACAGAGAAAAAGAATGAGAGAGGAAAGAAAGAGGAGAAAAGAGAGAAATAAAAAAGAGAAAAGAGAGAGAGAGAGATAGAAGAAGAAGAGAAAGGAAAAGGAGAAAGAGAAGATATAGCGGGGCCGACGGAGAGAAACAGAGGAGGGAAAAAATAAAAAAATAAAGAAATAATAAGAAAGAAGAAGAAGAGAGTAAGTAAGAAGAAAAAAGAAGAATTAGAAGAAGAATAAGATAAAAGAAGAAAGAATAAAAAATAAATGAAAGAAGATGAAAATGAGAAAAAAGACAGAAGGCCAGGGGATAAGGAATAAGAGTGGGCACTGGGAGAAAAATGGTGGAAAAAGCAAGTGAAGAATAGACGAGATGATAGAGATAGAAAATAAAGAAGAAGAAGAGAGAAGAAGAAGAATGAAGAAGAGAGAGAGAAGAAGAAGAAGAGAAGAGAGATGAGAAAAGAGAGAGAAAATAATGAAAGTAGAGAAAGAAGAATAAAAGATAATGTGACAACGTCACTGAAACCTAAGAGAGATATATATAACAAGAGAAAGAGATAGATATTAGAAGAGACAGAGAATATATAGAATGTAGAGAGAAAAATATAAGATAGATAATAAGAATAAGATAAGAATATAGGAATGATGAGAGTAAAATAGATATATATAGATATAGATAATAAAATTATATAGATTATATATATATAGATGAGAATAAATAGATATAATATTAATTAGACGTAATAAATATATATAGGAGAGAGATAAGAGATAGATAGATATATATACTAAATAGAGATATGAGAGAGATATAATATTATAATAATATATAAAGAGAGATGATAAGAAAAATTAATATGATAATAGATATAGATAAAATGAATAAATAATAATGAGTAATATAGATATATAAGATAACGAGCGTGGTAACCTAGTGAGTATGAAGTAAGAAAGGTAATCCATGTAAAAAGAGTAAGTAACCTGTAGCTCATGCAAACGAGAATACATGTAATAATAAGAAGTTAATATAAGAATATATATAATATTAAAGATATATAAGTAAAATAATAAGATAAATAGATAGATAGGAGAATAGATAGACAGAGATATAAAATAATAGAGATATTTAGATGATAATAAGAGATATAAACAGACTATAGATATAATAGAAAGGAGAGAGAAAGAAGAGAGATAGAAATTAGATAATAGAGGTAGGTCAAGCCCGAACGGAAGAGCGAAGGGAAACGAGCAGATAAAAAAGAGCAGAAAAGCGGCAAAAAAGCAGCAAGTCGGCAAGCTTGTAGGGGATAATCATGGGCGGTGCCAAAACACGCCGGGTCGGCGATACAGTAGAGGCAGCCAGAGGGCGCGGCAGTGCAGAAGTACCCCCAATGGGATAGGAATAGAGAAAGAAGAAAGAAGAAAAGAAAGAGAGAGAGAGAATAAGACGAAAAGAAAAGAGAAGAATAGAGAGAGAAGAGAATATATATGAAGAATGATAGTAATAGAGTAAGAGATAAAATAGATATAGAGATATATATAGAAAGATAAGAATAAAATGTGTTAGAGAAAATAGAATAGGATGGAAAAAAAATAGAGAGAATAATAGAGAGATATAAGAGATAAAATACTAAAAGAGATAAAACTAAAAAGATATAGAGAAATGAAGAGTGAGAAGAGAGAGAGATGATTGGCAAAGATAGAGAGATAGATAGAGAAGAGAGAGAAGAGAGAGTAAGAAAAATAAAATAGAAGAGAAGATAAAAAGTAGAAGATGAGGAAAAGAAGATACTGAAGCGCTGGGAGTGGAGTCCATGATATGGGAGATAGAATGAGGTCGTGCATCCAAAACACAGTGAGACGCTGGAAAGCTACGATGCAACGAAAGGGCTGGGGAGGGAAACAGGGTGAGAAAGGAAGCAGAAAAGGGTGCCATTTCATGTCAGATGCGAAGGGGCCAGAGTAACTCCCCAAGACGGTGAGCACCGGGTGGGCACGCAAGATACGTGCACATGGACCATAGATAGAAATAGGATAGAAAGAGAGAGAGATAGATATAGAATAGAAGAAGATAAGATAGAGAGTAATAGTAATAAAGTAAGAGAGAGATATAGAATAGAGAAATAGAAAAGCGCCGAATGCGCACGTATGTATAACCACGGCGGTAAGAAAAAACGCCAAAGAAAAAAGCCTAAGGTGTGCGGGGGAGATGTGGAGGAGAGCGGTGGGTGAACAGCGAAAAGGCAGTAAAGAAGAGCGGGAGAAAGAAAGTAGACTAAGGGGCAACCCGTACGCGCAGTCATAATACACGAGAAATGGCAGCAAGCGCGGACGGGAGGGAATCACTCAAAAGCGCTATAGTAGCGAACAGGTAAGAACGGAGACAGTGCTCGAGCCCACAGGCTAAGGGGGGTGACGAACAACCGGTGAAAAGTGGGAAAAAGTGAGCACAGTAAAATAAGAAGGAGCGTGATAAAGAGCACAAGCCGAAGTAAAACGGGAGGAACAGCGTGCTACAGGATAGACGGAAAATCATTGTACTGTTAATACGTCGAAGCCAGACATGGTGAGAACCGGAGCGAGTAAGGTCCGGCCAGGGGACGGCAAAAGCGTGGTCGACTGATCACGCGATGGTTACGAACAAGGGCGTACCGGAATACAAGTGGGGAACTGCGCGGGCCGGACCCGATCGCCCACCGGGAAAAGGAAGCGATGGAAACAGGAACACGGCAGAACACGGCGCGGGAAGCGCCGAAGTGTCGATTGGCTGGGGCAAAAAGCTGGCGTCCGGCTCGTACAAATTTAAGCGTGCTGGCGGGCGACTGTCGCCGAACAGAACGAGTGGCCGGTGAAGGCTGTACACTGCGCACGACACGATAGTCCTCCTCAATGCAAGCGAGTCCGCTATTTAGAGGAGTCAAGGTACACACCACGAAGGGGGGACTCGGCAGACGAGGTAGGGGAGGAGCCGAAATCATTCAGCATGGTCGCAAGGAGTGAGCAACTAAGAAAAACAACACATCATGCCGGAGCGCCCAACCAACGCTGAACACACTGGGACCTAGGGTCACCACAGTGCCTGCGCGCGGAGAATATTACACCACCTCGCCTGAGGGGAAATCGGACCACAACCGTAGAGTCCGCGTAGTGAAACTTGCCCCAAAACTGCCCAGGCGGCCCCGAGCGGGCTGGTCGGACACGGGAGTGGGCCCGAGTGGGCCTGGCGCGCGCGACGATAACATAAGGCGAACGATCGAATGGACGCGGTGACGCGGGCGGGCGAGTTAAGGGAGTGGTAAAGGGAGGAGACCATCAGGCCGCTGACTAAAGCTGGCGCTCCGCCATAGGCCAGAGGGGAGCGGTGCGTTGCGCGGGCCATCAGGCCGAGAGACAGTGGGGGGGAAAAATTCTCGCTCTCGATCACTCTCTAAGTGCATCAGCTTAGAATACATGGCTGGGACACTCGTCCCGGACGAGCAAAGCTGGCGTTCGTCAAACGAAAGGCTGAGTAATCGTCGGGGTGCTCCTAACGACAAGCGTGTCGCCCGCTGACAACAAAAAACACTCGTAACAACGTCTGTAAACCTGGCATCCCCCGATGCGATTGCGGATGGGCGGTGCTAATGCGCCAAACTGAAAAGCCAATCGGGCGCCCCGATGCGGCGAACGCAACCCAGGACGATGCTGGGAGCCTCTGCCTCCTCCTCCCCTTCCAGATGTTCCTAGGCCGTTGCCGGGATACAGGGTAGCGGGTGCATGGCGTGCTGAAAGCGAGTGAACGTAGGAAGGCGGAGGGAGTCCTCCCCGATTGTGATGAGGTGCGTCCGTGCTTGCCCTGCCCCCGCGTTCAACTGGAGCCGAGGGCTTCAAGACGAGCACGATCCCTCAGGGGAAAACACTGCACAGGCCAACCTATGCCGAAAAAGGAAGCCACGTCGCATCCTTTAACTGATCCCCTAGTGCTTCACTGGAGTGCGAGCTAAGGCTGGAAACCCTGCGCAAACTGCGCCACTCGAGAAGCACTGAACAATGTCCCCTGGCGAGCGCCCAGTTACGCGTCGGCGCGCCGACGGCTAAGGCGAGATACTTGCCTAGCGAACCTTAAGGTAGGGTCGCGGGAGAACGACGGGAGACGGCGGAGGGCGCTGAACATAGCCACAAGCATGAGCCGAGTAGGCACGCGCAACGGCTGCTCCAAGCTCCGCGCCCGTGGTGGCCCGTCGCTGTACTACTAGTCGAGGCGGTCGGCAAATCGCGCAATATCGGCGGTCAGGGGCGGAGCTGCGTCGTGGCGGCAAAAGGGTGGCCCAGGTCATCTTAGCTTCCTTACTCATAACGAGCGTTGCTCACTGGCACATCGAACTCGAGCCACGCAGATGGCGGAGACGCAGGCGCATGCTGGCAACGCAGGGCAATAGTCTGCACCCTCG
>JABUQX010109919.1:0-2500 GCA_015478945.1 Trachelipus rathkii | reverse complement strand
AAAATTTCATTATGTTACGATAAAATTGCCTTATTTTTTTGGCGAAAGTTGGTCAAATAAATGAAATTATTACAAAATAAATATAAAAGATTATGTAAGACTGAAACGAAAAAGGTAAGAATAACCGCTATTAAATAACGCTTTTAACCCATTAAAAATGGCGCCAGTTCGTGCCCAAATCGAATGGCGGAGATGGTGTCTGTGAATTTAGAATATAAAATTGTTTATAAATAATATGTTTGTAAATAATATGTTTAAATACTGTGCATAATAAATAATAATTATTTTACAACGAAAAATATTAATAAAAACAAATAAAATAATAAAGAAATCACTTAAATACTTAAGAATAATGGAAGAAAAAGAATAACTTGAAATGTTGTTATAATTAATCATGGAATCAGCAATCAATTAAAGCAAAAAACATTTTATATAGGGATAACTCAAGTATTTAATATATATATATATTATACATATACATATTATATATATTATACATTTCATATTATTACATATATATGTTATATATATTACATATTACATATATGGTATAGAGTTATTGTTAGTATTATTATTGCTATTATTATTGTTGTTGTTACCAAACATATATATACATATTATATATATATTATATATTATTATATACATATTATTATTATTATATTATTATTGAGCATATTATTATATTATTACATACATATATATATTATTATTATATATATATTATTACATATTATATATTACATATATTATATAAATTAAAGTTGATATATATATATGCAGTATATATATTATTATATATTTATGCATATATTATTATTATTATACATATTATTATTATATATTATTATATATTATTAGAAGATATTATATATTATATTATTATTATTATTACATATAATATACACATATATATATATTATTATATATTATTATGATATATATATTATTACATATATATATATATTATATACATATATAACATATATATATTACATATTACATATTATTATTATTATTATTATTATTATATATGAATATATATATATTTATGGCACATATTATTATTATTATATATATTATTATAGTATATTATTATATATATATACATATTATACATATATATTATTATTATATATATACTGTATATTATATATTATTATTATTATTATTATATTATTATTATTAATATTATTATTATATTATTATTATTAATATTATATATTGTTATTATTATTATTATTAGATATATTATTATATATATATTATATATATATGTTATTATATTTATTATTATTACATATTATTACATATATATTCATACATACATACATATTATTATTAGATATTATATATATATATTATACATATATTATACATACATACATATTATAGACATCTTTGATACAGGTAATATATATATATATATATAGGTGAGAAGGGTAGTATATATATATATATATATATATATATAATATATATATATATATATATATATATATATATATATATATATATATATATATTATATATATATATATATATATATATATATATATATAAGGGCCCTTATTGTAGTTCTTTGATGATATTTTTGTTTCTTCTTCGGGCAGGCCTCTATATGAATTGGATAATGATTTAAAAGTTATAAAACAAATGATTTATTCAATGAACAAGTAGTAAAAGTTGCCCAACAGTTGAGATACTCTTTTTCTTTGTAAGCAGAATGTGGATGCCACTGACCTTTCCTGAATTAGACTTCCTTTTTAATCTCTGCGTTTTCTTGTAATTTGATATTTGGAGGATTTCGGGAGAGAGTATCTAATGTGAATCTTCTATTTCTTCTGATTTTGTATCTGACTAAGTATCTCAATGAAACGTGGCTTTATATACAATATTTGATGCACTTACGCCAAAAATTTTGCTTACGCAAATTATAGCATAGGTTTAAACATAAAAACAAATTTAAAATTTTGGCGAATAGTTACAATGAGGGTACTACGTTACTTCCCATGCCAAACACGTAGTGGTAAAGTGTATAAATACATAATATAATAGGATAATAATAATCATTCAAAAATGCCCACAAACATATAAAACATTTCAATGACTAAAAATAATAAAAATATGTAATGACAAAGACATATCTGTTTATGCCCATAGACATAAGCACGCATACAAACATTTGAATACATAAAAATACAAAATGTAAAATGGTATACATAAAAATACAAGAATGTTATACATAAACTGAAAGGTGCATTCAATCACAAGTATATTTGGTTATAGCCGTTAGATATAAGCAAACATACATACATTTGAATGCATAAAAATACAAAAATGTTTATACATAATTATTAGAGCATAGAATAACAGCACTACAAGAGCAATAGTCCACATCGATGTAACCGTTAACGGCGAAGCGGCGCACGAAAACGCGAGCGTTTCACGATAAATGCGAAACGGTTAAACACCCATCTGAATTGAACGAAGTAATACG
>JABUQX010109918.1:42500-46437 GCA_015478945.1 Trachelipus rathkii | reverse complement strand
CCACGCATAGCGTGATCAAATTACCAATATATTTAAAGAGGTGATTTTTTCAACCTTCAAATATTTCCCAATTCTGGATGATAAGATAGTGAGAAGACGTCAATTTCTCATCCCTCATATAACAAATAAATATAAAGAAAATTTGACGAATTAAAATATTGTATGCTTTTATGTTTAAACCTTTCTAAAATACTTGTACTAATTCTTGATAATAGCAGTGTTAACATTTTTATAAAAAATTAAGTAGAATATAATTAACATGGGTAATCAAAACTAAATTACATTAAATAATTTTTCCAAAAAGAAATGCTTGCTTATATTAGTTAGTTAATGATATATATATCACTATATATTATATATATAGTATATATAATATATATATTTATAATATTATATTACATACTATACACATTTCTGCCCCTGGCCCACCTTATTAGAGGGCCACACCGCCTCCAGAAAGCCGGCCACCGCTCGAGGGCGGTTCCACAGGTCAAGAATAGAAGTTACAGCAAAGGTGGTACGGGGAGCGTCGAGGGCGGGGCACTCCAGAAGGAAGTGCTCTATTGTGTCCGGGGATATATGACATCTAGTGCAAATGGGGGATATAACGTTGTCTAGTTTGAATCTGAATTTATATTGCATTAAAGATTTGGGTGGTGGTCTGATCTGCTCCGGGCGAGGGTTAATTTGGTTTCTTCTGGACAGTGATTCTTCTGTAGGGGAGATGTTTGGGGATGGGGTGTTTAGTAGATTGTTATAGGGGCGGTTTTGTAGATATGTGTTAGTTAATTGTGTATGGATGTGAGAGAGCCAAGACCTATTTGGGGGTGGGGGAGGAATAATTTTGTTGTAGATGTCATTATAAAGTTTGGCTGGTGAAGGAGGGGGGGGAATTCAGTCTGTGTCGGGGGTGGTTGGAGAGTATTTGGTGGCATGAATGGGTTGGATTGAGTGTTTTCTGGAAAAATTGTGTCCCTACCATGTTCAAGTGGGTTGGAATGGGAAGGATATGTGCCTCGTCATGTAAATGCTGGATGGAGGTTGTTTTAGTACATCCAGTGATTATTCTAAGGGCAATGTTTTTGTGTAACTTGCAATTTATTTATGTTGGATTGTGATAGTGCTGGGAACCATGCGGGGGAGGCATAATTTATATTAGTTCTGTGGAGTTGTTTGTAGATAGCGATAAGTTGTGTTTTCTGTCCCAAAAATTATGTTGGCAGATATTTCGGAGGGTGTTTTATTTTCCGTTGGGTTGAGGAATTAATTTGGTCGATGTGGGGGGAAGAACGTGTCATATGTGTATCGTAAGTGAGTCCTAATATTATTTTGGGGTTTTGTTTAGGGAAGGGGGTTGTTGTTCAAATAGACTATGGGTGGAATGAGGATTGGTGGCAGGGTCAGTGGTTAGGAGGGTTACATGGAGGAATTAAGGGGGGAAGGCTGTCATTCTAGTTGGTGAGTGCCCAGTTTCGTGTTCTAATTAATCTGTAGGCTATTCTTGGGTGTGCTGGGTGGCTGTGTTACAAGTGGATGTTGGAAAATGAGACTGAGTCTCTGCGTAAGTGATAGTTTGGTGGATTTGGTTGGGTAGGGGTGGGCAAGATTCTGCTGTTTAGAAGAGATTGAAGAGGAATGGAAAGAGAGAATGGCGCCCTGTGGTACGCCGTTTTGCAGTTTGATGAAGTGTGAGAGGGTGTTTTTAAGGAGGACTTTGGCGTATCGATTGGTAAGGAAATTGTGAAGCCACTTTTTATCATTGTTTTCTAGGGGGGATTGAAGAATTTTTTGTATAAGAATATATGTGGGGACAGTGTCAAAGGCTTTGTTAATGTCGATGGCTGTAAGTATAGATCTGTGTGATGGGGATTGGTTGAAGCCATTAATTAAGTGTTGTGTGAGGGAGGTGAGGGCTGTTGTTGTTAGAATGATTGCCTTTAAATCCATGTTGGAATTCTGGGAGGGTGATGTGTGGGGATATTTTTTTTAATATTAGTTTCCCCAGCAGTTTGCTGATGGTGGAGAGAAGAGGAAATTGGAGATAGAATGGGAAGTTTGTGGGTCTTTTTTAGGTTTCAATTTTTGGATAATGAATGCTTGTTTCCAGATTGGGGGGTATAATAATTAAGTGTTCCAGGATTCTTGATAGATTTCTGTGATGAGAAGAATTGCTTTTCCTCGCTAGGATGTTTCAGGTGGATGAGTTTGAATTTGAGTCTTTTTCCCTGTTGGATGGTGAAACTTTTTAAGGGTTTTGATTGTCTCTGACTTATCATGGTTGGGTTGTATAATAGGAGGTGGAGGGTTGTGATCTGAGGGAAGTTTTTTGGGTTGTTTTTTTGTTAAACTGCCTGATATAGAGAGGTAGGTTACGGGGAAGATTATTTTTAGCGTAGTGTTTTGCGAGGCTGTCTGCTTGTTGTTTTAAGGAAGGGAGGGAGTTGTCGGGCAAGGATGGGGATTCGTGTGAGGGAGGGGGGTTGTTTTGTGAGTTGTTTAGTTTTTTGATAACCTGCCAGGTTCTCTATTTATCAAACTGCGTGCAGATGTTGTTTTGTAAGGTATTCTGTAAATTTTTTAGTAGTGTTAGTGGTTTATGAGATTAGAGATCTGAGTGTTTAGGTTAGTTATTTGGTTAGTGGTTAATGTGGTGTATGGTCTGAGTTTTTCGGAGGGAGTTTCTTTGTTTAATAAGTTGACTGATTTCGGGGGATAGTTTGAGATTGTAGGATTTTCTGTGACCCTTAGGTATGTAGAGGTTGGCTGATTTGATGATTGTGTTGTTTAAATGAATGATGGAGGTGTTTAATGTTGTTATGTCATGTATTGGTGTAGGGTTTTATATGGGATTCAATATGGTTAGTAAATTCTGTCCAGTTAGCTTTTTTTGTAGTTGGTGTATGTGGTGGTCTTTTTTTGGGGGGTTTGGGGGTGGGGGAGGTCAAGAGATATGAGGATGGGGAGATGATCTGATATTGTAGGTTGGTGGTTGTGTCCCAGGTTAATCTGTGATGTAGGGAGGGGGAACGAACAAAATGTGACGTCTGGTGAGGTGGGGAATTGGTAATGGGACTTGGGGACGGGATTGCTGGTGGGGAAGTTTCTTTGGAGGTTAAGCGATATTCAGTGGATTTCCCAATTCGATTAAGGATATGGGATTTTGGCCCCGGGGTAATCAAGATGAGGTAGAGTCCTCCATACCATCGTATACACGCAGCACTCGTGTGGTGGGGAGGTGGGCAATTTAAGCTCGCGCTCCAGGATGAGATTTGGGTAGTGAGCTATTGTTGATAGGGGGGGTGTGGAGGTTGTCTTTGGGGGCGGGTTTGGGGTGGTCAGGTGGCGAATATGTAAAGGTTGAAGATGTTGTAGATGGTCTTGTTCAGGAGGATGAAACAAGATTGGGATTTTATTTCGCAATGCGGCGGGTGATGGTGGTTGTGGCAGTGTTTAGAGTAGTCTGTATTTATCGTATGGTGTATGCTGTTATGGAATTAGGTTGGCTTGATAGTGCGAAAGTGGTGTAGTGGGGAGTTGGGCAGGGAATAATATAGCATCATAACCATAGAAAATGTGGGGGAGAGGGGTGTTTTGGGCGAGGGAGGCTTTCCTTGGAATTTAGATTAGCTATCGTGGATATCTGTGTTTGTTTTCAAGGAAAATGCGTTAGAGTTCTATGGGATTTGTTGTTTTAAGCCCATTAATGATTTGAATTGTAGCTATGGTTGAGTGTTTGGGGATTAGCGTTTGGTCGGGGAGGGGGTTTGGTTGGTAGGGTAGTGGGGGCTAACAGGTTGCACCAAAGAGGTGGTGCTCCTTATTGACATCCTGCGGGAGGTGGTCGGAATGGGTGAGCAAGGACTGGGTGTATCCACATCCTAGAGCATGGCTATGCACTGGTATGCTGTTTAGTCCGACTTGTTTTTGGCAGATAGGG
>JABUQX010109918.1:0-37500 GCA_015478945.1 Trachelipus rathkii | reverse complement strand
ATCATTAGGTGTTGGTGTTGTGCCCCAAGCCCTGGAAATGACCGTAGAATAAGAAATTTGGTATACGTCGTACTGATGAGGGGTGCATTGTTTGCTAAGCACCAGCAAACAGTAATGGGGCTAAGCCCCAAAACGCTGAAGTACCTTAGTAGGACAGAGGCGAAGGAGTACATAGAAGATGAAGGGATAAATATTACTGAATTAGAGCACGGAGCTTGAGTTTACTCAAGGGTCTTATTTTCAAATATTAATTAATTTTTAATTTTCTTTTTTTACTAAAATATATTTTCAAATTTTTATTTATTTTGTTTATTTTAAGACATTTGGTTTTAATTTATACTTTTATGTTTTTAGTAAACTTCGCATTTACAGACCCTGAAAACTTGGCAAAATCATTAAGTAAACCAGTCACTCTCTCCCACCACATGAAATATTGATCTATTACCTTGTGATCTAATGATTCCAAATCATTATTTTGTCTAAAATATTACAAAAACATTTTTTTTATTTTTATTTTATTTGTATTACTGAATTAGGATTTTTGAAAGTTTTTGTGCCTTATATAAGTAGCTTTTTTCCCACTTTGGGCGGTAAATCAGTAAATCAAACCAACCACCCCCTCCACTCTTCCACCATTGATCTATTGATCTATTGATCTATTGATCTACTGATATATTATCAAAATCACCCATTTCTGTATCATTGTGGATAAACAAAAGACAAAAAATAAGTTTAAATGCTTACTTTGACCAGCGAATATATATGCTAACGTAACGAGAGGTTCATTGCTCATAACGGCACTTAACCAGAGCTTCTAAGAATATAATATTGCGGCGACAAACCGAACATACACTTAGTACTAAAAACTGCTAACATTAATAAAAAAGCCATACTAAACAACAGTATAGTAACTAACATAGGATACAAAACCGTAACATATTCACAATTTTTAAGCATATCTCTAACATATCAAATGTTAATTTTACATTTACATTGTAATATTTAACAAAAAAATTCATAAACTTGCCTAATTACCATACTGAACAATGAATGTATGCCAATGTAACAAAGCTTTTTTTCATTAACATAGTAATATTTCAAAAACTTATCATAACTTGCCTAACTATTAAAATCTCCAAGGATAAGTGGTGCAAACATAAAATTTTTATCACCATTAAAGCTAAAAATATGAACACAACCACTTAACATACAACCGGCGTACGGATAAACTGCTAGATTGGCAAAGTTAACAGCTTTACCCAGCCAGCTAACATAGAGTAAAATAAGTTTTCATTTTTATAACATATATTTTACATTGAAAAGTGCATTATATAAATACATAGAAACATATGTTTATTTTAAATATACTGATTCATCTGAACAGGGACATGCCTAACTAAACAAGTGAGCATATTCTGTATATCTTCAGGAAGTTCAGAGCACCCCTCTGAAATGATGTAATTATAAATTTCTCCTGCGGCACTAAACCAATTTCTTCTACATATTCAGGGTTCAATACCAAGCATTCTCTCTACATGCCATACAAATGTAAATATCCACGCTTTTAGTTATTGCTTATACTCAGCATGCTTTATTATATGGTAAAACCATAACAGTATAAATATTGTAAGATTATTCCATCCATAGGCCTTAGTACATTCATAAAGTAAACTTCTACAAACAAGATGGGATGATAATTCGTTTTTCATTTCAACCAAAGCTGTAATATTTTCAGATGAGCGAACTGTGAACCTTATACGGGCACGAACGAATGTGACATCATCGAGGGGCTTTCAATAGTTGGGTACATCAAGGCATTTAATATTGTTACACGACGAGAAAACAACCTCTATTTTATTAGAACTCACACTATCTCCTCTGATAGATATTTCTCCATGAGCTGATGCATCAGATGTCACATACTTAGCCTTCACCCATGCTCCTGCGATATCATTAATATTGATGAATTCTTCATTAGAAATGAATAAAAGTCTATTATTTGCGCCTCCAACCGGAATACAAGCAATCTATCGGTCTCCTTTCGGTTTACTAATAAATATAAATGACACCTCGTCGCTAATAACGAAGGTTCTTATAAGATAGTACCAACAAGCTTATGTAGGGTGTGAACTTCATCATGCCAACATAGCGAAAAATGACTTACTGATGAAACCCGAATGTATAAAGAGTCTCCAAATGTAATGAGATTCTTTCTTTCAGCAAATTAGAAGAAAGTAAACAAGAATATGACGTACGAACGAGCCATATCGGTTCAAAAGTATTTACAACATAGCATGTACTGCTTTGTTTAAACATGAAATTGAAACAGAACCAAAATAACAAGAATAATTTCATGTACAGGCTTTACACACGAGTCGTTTTCTGTTCATGTTTGTGTTTTTATGTTCTGGTTTTACGTTTGATTAGTTTTCTGTTCGTATTTGCATTTTCATGTTTAGACCCAGGCAATTCATTTCACGTTTGTATTTGTTCCTATTTCATTAGGATTATTAGATACAGGTCGAGAATTGTTCAAACTCCTCCCTCTTTTGAAACATTAAGACACACCTTTGATTCTTGTTTGTTACAGGGTTAATACAACACATTTTTTAAAACTTATTATGTTTTTGCTAATGCCTTTATTCTTTTTAGGTATATAACTTTATCATAGTAATTTTTAAAAAGACCTAACCAAAATTTATCGAAACAAAATCTATCTGTCATACTGACCAACGATTAAATACTAATATATGCAGTGATGTCAAGTTATCTCTGTTCTGATACGCTGTTACCAAACTAAAAATATCGCATGTTTTCATTATTTTTAATTTATTTTAAAAAAAAAAATTTTATTCATAATTATGTTTATTTTAAAAAAATTACTATGAGTTTTTTGTAAAAAACTTTTTAATTTAATTATTTTTATTTTAAATCATTAAACACTTATCCCTCACAGGTTAATATGAAAAAAATTTAATTTTTATGTTTATGACAGCGCAAAATAGAATTGGTTACATACCCTAAACCTGTAAACCAGTAAATCAGTAAATCAAATCCACCCATGGCCCTCACAATCGCGGAACCCATTCCTGACTCGTATTCATTGCGTCATTGTGTTCATAGTCTATTTAAGACCTTCATTTAATTCTGATTGAATAGAATTATCATAGTAAAAGATTAACAAAGTTACATACTTAACACAGTAATTAACTAACATTAATAACAAAAGGTAACTTGAGATTAAACGGCTTTATGTGCAAGGCAATATCTTTACCCAGTATCATGTTAATTTTACATTTAACATAGGTATAATTTAACAAAAATTATTTATCGATTACCTATTAGCATAGACTATCATAGATTATCAGGGATGAATAGATGCAACATAACAAAGTTTTCACATAAAAAAGCTAAGATAGCATTTAACGCTGAACTGTAAGAAGAATAACATTATCATAACTACCTGGCAATACCTTTACATATAAACAAATGTGCTAACAAGGGCATCCGTCAAAGTTCCCTACACAATACTGGTAAAGCATAGCTAAAATCAAGCAAGATTCTCTAGCATATCAAGCAGTTATATTAAATTACCATTAGTAAAAATAAAATTAAAAAACCTTTTCTTCAATTTTCTCCGAAATCATCAGATACGGGGATCCAGCGGAATAAATGCTAACATAACAAAGTTTTCACAAATAAAGCTAACATATTCATAAAACCTAGAACTGAAGAATATAATGTGTCAACAACCAAAACCGATAACATAACGCTTACACACGAGATAAACTATAACATCAACAAAGTTTTCTGCCTATCAATAGTAACTATTTTGTTATTAAACATTGACAAAAAATTACGTTTCCTTGGGTATGATGCATAACATAAAATATATTAAAAACATTTTGTGTTTTTACTAAATCAAAACTTGAACAGCAATAAAGCTAAAATATCATGGCCTAACCAAAATTTATCGAAACAAAATCGATCTGTCATACTGACCAACGAATAAATACTAATCTATGGCAGTTTGATGTCAAGTTATCTCTGTCTGATACGCTGTTGCCAAAACTTTACCACATTTCGGCATGCTTTTATCACATCTATGACCATACCAATGTAATTTAATATTAGCATAGTAATATTTATCATATCATAACCTAATTAACAAATTGAACTCCGAATAAATGTTAACATCAATAAGTTTTAGCATCAGTAAACCTAACAAAATATAATGGTTTATTTTAATTTAATTTTTTTTAAATTTATTAAAAAAAAATTTTTTTATTCATAATTATGTTTATTTAAAAAAATATAAATTTTTTTAAACTTTTATTTGTTTTTATATTTTATTTGTTTTCACTTATTGTTTTACTAAAATTTTATTCTTTTATGTTTTATCAGCTGAGGAAAATAAACTTTTGCGGTTTTACGGAGAGACCCAGTGAAAACCAGTAAAGAGATTCAGTAAATCAAAACCACCCATCCCCTCACATCCAACCCATCCATGATCTATTCATCTATTGATCGATAGATTTAAGTCATATTTAAAACCTCATTTAATTCTTTGAATAGAATATCAAAGTAAGATTAACAAAGTTATATACTTAACAACAGTAAGTAACTAACATATATTAACAAAACGTAACCAATTTAAACTTTTTTCAAGGGCATATCTTTACCACGTGGATCAAATGGTTAATGTTTTACATTAACATTGTAATATTTACACAAGAATATTTATCGATAGCGGCTTACCAAAAGAAGCTATCATAATGTCCAGAATGAATAGATGCTAACATAACAAAAGTTTTCACATTAATATAAAGCTGAGATAGCATAACCTGAACTAAAGATATAATGTACAACAACTTACCTGGCATGGAGCCTTACATATAAATAAACTGCTAACACGACGACAAAGTTGCCCTACCACAATAATGGTAAAAGCAGCTAAAATCACGCCAAATCTGATATGAGAACATATCAGGTTAATTTTACATGTACGGGATTAGTAACTACTTAACAAATTAATTATCATTTTAATGTTATTACCCAGCTATCATACGGTCCAGCGGATAAATGCTAGCTTTACATTATTTCACATTAATTAAGCTAACCATATCATAAACCTCTAAACTAAGAAGGTATGGATGTCAACTAACAAACCTAAACATACCTTACACAGCGAGAATTAAACTAATAACATTAAGCCAGCTAATTTTATAAAGTTAAGAATTGCCATTTTGTATTTAACATTAGCAGAGAAAAAATTATCTCTCCTTGTAATGAACTTACTACATGTAACGTGAGTACTTTGCAATACAATTTTTTTTTTTGACGAACATCAAAACTTGAAACAGCAATAAAACTAAAGATATACCTTTACATGGTTCTAAGAACATAAACGTGCCATAACATACCTGACATACGATACCTTACATACCAATAAACTACCAACATTATCCCTTTTTTCTACCTATTAACAAGTAATTAATAAAAAAATTAATATTCAAGAGAATACAATAAAAGAAAAGCGAATTGTTATTTGACACTTACACACGAATGAAAAATGATAAGCATTTTAAAATCGATTACGAATTCAGAAAAAAAATAACTCATATTTCAAACATTTATGAGATTTTAAACTTGTTATACAATGATATTTAACAAAATTTATCATATTCTTACCTAACTAGTCATACGGCCGGTGACCAAATGTCTAACATAACAAAGTTTTAACCATACATAACATAACATATTATAAACTATAATTTTATGAATATAATGCACAACAACAAATCTAACATAGCGTTATGCACGACATAAACTGTATACAGTAACAAAGTTCTGTACTTAAATAAACAGTATGTAACTAACATTTCCTACAAACTAATCTAATCTAATAACAAATGTAAAAAACCAACACACTCGTACCGTACCTTATGCTTAAGGGAAGGATAAACCTGCTAGCATTAGCAGAATGTTCCTACAAAAAAAGTAAAGTAACTGACGTTACCAACAAAATGGTAACCTATTTCACACTTTTTCAAGCAGGATCCCTAACAATCAAGTTGGAATTTTTATATTGGTAACATAGTAACATTTAACAACAATTTATCATATATACCGGAGGTTACCTAACCTATTCATGTGCACCAACAATAGATAGTGCAACATAACAAAGTTTATCCTCAGGATAGCTAACTAAAAAAACCATACCATACTTTTACCATACTAATAATAAGCTAACCAGAGATAGACAAAGTTCCGCTACTTATCAAAGAAGAGTTAGATAACATTTGCATACGGAGAAAACACAAATCTATCGCCACTTCTAACCATAACATATCAATGCTAAATTAACATACTAATTAGAAAAATTTATCCTAACCTTTAACCTAACTAACGCACTTGCTACGTATCTGGTGAATGCTAATTTAAAATGAAATTATTAACATAACTAGCTACGTAACTTACGAATAAACTGCTTGAGATAGAGAAGAGAGAGAGAGGAGGAATGATGAGAGAAGAGAGAGAGAGAGAGAGTGAGAGAACGAGAGACGAGAGACGAAGAGAGAGAGAACGAGGAGAACGAGACGATTGAGAGAGAGAAGAGAGGAGGGAGGAGGAAAGAGAGAGAAATCAAATTTTGGAATTTTTTCAATATTTATTTAAAGTACCTAAAGGAATTACATCTTAACTCCTAGGAGGAAGCTTGTTGGGTGATATCTTTTAGGATAACCTTCCGTTATCCCCGATGTGTCATTATATTTTATTCGTAAACCGAATAGAGACCGGATAAATTGCTTGTTTTCCTGGCCGTAGGTGCAAATAATAGACCTTTATTCATTCTGTTTGAGGGAATTTATCAGATCTATTAGATATCACAGGAAGCAGGGTGGGTAAAGGCTTAAGTATGTATCATCTGATGCATCAGAGACTTCATAGTGAAATATTTTATACAGAGGAGATAGAGAATCGGAGGGATTTGAGAGGTTCTAATAAAATAGAGAGGTTGTTTCTCGTCATGTTGTTAATATGTTAAACGCTTTGATATCGCAACTATTGGAGAAGACCCACCTCGATTTGATGGTGACATATTCGTGCGTAGCACCTGGAGGTATGGAGGGTATCAGAGAGCAGGATCGTTTATCTGGAAAATATTGAGACGAAACTTTAGTTAAAATGAAAAAGAGGAAGATTGGAAACATCCGAAGATTTGTTAGATTGAAAGAGATCGAACTACTTGAGGACTTAATTTCATATATCTCATGGGAATAATCTACGGAAGGATTGACACTGAAATGGTTGTGAGCTGGCAGATATGGAAGGAGGGTGTATTACTGGAGTGAAGATAATAATTAACAACGTGGGATAAGTTTTTACTTTCTCCTCTGGCGATGAGAGGAATGAGTGTATTGAACCTGGGAATATGCAGAAGAATGGGTTAGAGTGCAGGAGGCGAATTTATTTACTTCCATCATTTCAGGAGGGGTGTCGAATCTTCTGAAGAGATATACAAGAACATGCTGAATTTTATGCTGGAATCCTATGTGCCCTTGCCTCAGATGAATTAATATATTTAAAATAAACATAAAATGTTTTATATACTTATATAATGCACTTTTCAATGGAAATTATGTTATAAAAAGGAAAATTTATTTTACTTCCCCTATGGTAGCTTAGGTGCTTAAGTTTAACTTTTTTAACGAGAGCAGGGCATGAGTGGTAGTTAACGCCGGTATGTGGTGGTTTAAGTATGTCAGTGGGTGCATAGTTATGAGCTTTTAGCGTGAGGGGCTAAAACTTGCTGTACGTTTGCCGTTAATCCTTTTGGGATTAAGATAGTAATTCAAAGTTATGATAAAGCCTTTGTTAAATATTTACGTATATTAATGTAAAAGCTTTGTTTACGGTTGGGCATAATATTTATTGGTCGAGGTAAGATACAGTGTAAGGCTAAGTTGAGTGATAAAAATGTGGATTTGTTAAGAGGATTATATACCATGTTGATGTAAAATTAACATTATATGTTAGAGAATATGCTTGAAAGAAGTGTGAAAGTAGGCTGTGGGATAGTTTTGGAAGTATGCTAGGGGTATGTTAGCTTGAAGGCATTTTACTGCTTCTTAAATTAGGTGACAACGGTTGTTAATGTGTAGCAGGTTAGTGTCGTGCGTTAAGGTGATGTTAACGGATGTGATCGTGTTATCATTATATTCGTTAATTTGAGGTTAGCTAGTTAACTTTATTAAAGTGAAACTTGTTTACGTGTGGAGCATATATTCGGGTTGATTACGGAGATAATATTGAAAACATTTTGGGTAGTTAATGTTTATTCACAATGAAATTAGAAAGGATGGTAGGACACTGAAACAATGTAGTCATAGATTAATAGGATTCAATGAGAAAGGAAGAGATACGATGGGGCGGAGGGTGGGAGGAGAGAAGTTGGGCGTATTGGTTTTGATTTACTGAATGTTTGCCTGTACTTTTAGTGATGTGAATTTCAAATTTTTGTAGGTAATGAGCCTTTAAAAAAATATATTTATTTTAAGGAACATAAATAGTTTATAAAAAAATAAGATAAAATCTTTTAAAGGTGTTGGAAGAAAATGTAAAACTCAAAGAATATAATTGGAAATCAATGAATAGAAGAAGGATAGTGAGGGAGGAGGTGGTGTGAAATGGTTTTATTTACTGAGGATTACTGCTTTAGGGGCTGGTAAAAGGAGAAGAGTTTTTACGTTATAAACATTTTACTGAAAAAGGAAAACTTTAGAATAATGACAAAATGTGTGGGTGGGTAAACAAAATAAAACTTAGAGAGTATTTAAAAGTTTGGATGGGTTTATCTTTAGATCTAAACTTATATAATAAAAATTTTTAAAAAAATAATATTTGAAAATGAAGACCATTTAATTCAACTCGAGAATTCCGTGCATCTTGTCTTCCAGTTTTCCTATTTATCCTTCCTCTTCTATGTACTGCTCCAAATTACTAGACCCTCATTGAATTGCGCCGATGTACCTTATAAGAGAACGACGTGGAGAGAGTATACCAATTACAGTAGTTCTAACGATATTGGGTGCTTTTAGGTTAGATGTGGTGAGGCACAGCCCACCAACCTAAATGGGCAGAGGCGTAGTGTGGGTATGTACCTGCTTCTTTATTGAGGTGTAATATTCAATAAGAGAAGGTGTTGAGCCATATTTCATCCTTCTATGTCATAATTGGTCACCAGAGGTTTGTGTGGGTCAACAAGCCGCAACATCTAATAGGACGGTCAGTGTCATAGTTACCTCGTTGACCTGTATCGGAGGGTGACATCATAAAGAAAGGCGTATTCCAGAGATATTCGATCCTGAAGGCGTACGGTCATTTCCAAAGTAGGTTTGAGGCCAGAGCCCTATCGCACTCGGAGATGTATGTAAGTGTCACGATTACTCGGGGCTTCACAGAAGTTACCCCTTTATAAGAAGGTGCATTACCAAGTTTTCATACATTTCTACGACTAATTTCCAAGATTCGGGCGCAAATGGCGTCCATTACCTCAATAGGCGCAGCATTCAGGTTTTTCTCGGGCTACGTCGAAGTGTCACCAAGTTTACATGCCTGTCTATTGATCATTTTCCCCAAGGTATTGGGGGCACAGCCCCAAACACTGGAGTGGCGAGGGTGGACCACTTTACAGAGGGCTCTCTAGTATCGAGGTTAGCCTCTATAAGACAGGGTACTGTAGCCAAATTTTCATGGCGTTCAGAAGGGCGGATTTCTGTATGAGGGGCCAGGCGAGGCACCCCTGAAGCGGCGGTGACACGGAGGGCCGAAGTAACTTTCGTCTACGACGAAGATTATGTTACACCCCAAAGGGGATTCAGGAGTTTGAGGAGTACTATGATATGCAATACCTCCACCCGTTGCTAAGTGTGGTGCTTTGCGGAGATGATGAGGAGCATTATGGGGGGATGGGAGTGATGGTGCAGGACCCAGAAGAGGGCAGAGGAGGATAGAGGGTGACAATGCATGAGGTGAACGGCGATATATGAATATAAATAAAAATAGTATGCTCTTTATTTTTTTATTATTATTATATATTTTGTAATTTATGTATTTATTATATGATTTTTTTTTGTTTTTTGAATATTTTTGTGTATACTTTTATTTTTCTAATTTATTAATTATTTATTATTTATTTGAATGATAATTTATTTGTTTGTTATTATATTTTATATTGTTTTTTTATTTGGTCGTTCATTAAAAAAAAATCACGTCAAAAAACCAGTTTACACTTTCCCGCGTATAATTATATATGATACTAATAGTAATAAGTAATATCTATAGATTATATATAGTATATATAGTATATAGTATATATATATATAATATGATAATAATATAAGTAACGTAAGTTAGAATTATAATATAGTTATATATATACTAATAAATAAAATAAAAATATATAATGAATATAGTATATAATATTAGATATAATATATTAATATATATATAATATATATATTAGTGAGTGATGCACCGAATTGAGAACTATATATATAGTATATATATAGGTATATATTATGCAGGCTTTAATCTATGCGAACAAGACATTTTAGGGGAAAAGGTTTTTTAAAGTACTTGAGAAGCTATGTAGAGTCTCTTTGCGAGTAGGAGACTATGACACAATTTAGCTATATGGGAGTCTTAAATTTAACTTAGCGGTGGATGGGATCAATCACCAAGCTTTATAGCGTATTTTTGCCTCGCCCAAAGATTCGGATCAACTTTTTCCAATCATAACAAATGGCAGTAAGAATGGTTTTAGTTATTTAGCTAGAATATCACCATAATGAAGTCTACTATGACCCCTTTGTTGTATCTATGTTACGCGAAGGAATCTTGAAATACCTTAACGCTGTTGTATTCTTCTTTGGAATGCCCAGAATGGGCAAAATTTAGAGATTAATATTTTCTTCCGTTTATAGAGAAACACTGCATTGATTTTACCGGATGGGCTGTCAAAAATACAATTCTTCTTTGGATCTTCGATTCCCACAATTTTATCTAACAGGTAAAATTGCTTGATCTTAGAGATGAACAGTTTGATATTTGATGGCTTTCAAGCAACAAAGATTTCTAATCATATTTTGCAGCTCCTTTTGACTGAAGAAATTTTTTGTTTCTCACCCAACATGCAACCCCGAACTTGTTCTGAATCTACAAAGTCTTCCTCTCAATATGACATGCTGCCCTCTTCTGAAGATGGTTATCTTTCCAGAGATATGGGTACAGTGATTTTTTCAAGGAAATATTGTATCGGGCGATAGCTGATGTTAGGTATCGATAAGTAATTCAAATTGAATTTATGCCTGCTAGTCTTATGTTTGCAAAGTAAACCGTACAAAAATGGACAAGTTGATTGAATCGTCAGTACTGTCTTATCAAATTCTAGGAAGACTAACCATGGCTCTTTCACCGTCTCTGTATTAACCTGATCAAATAAAAAATAAAATGTATTAGGATAATATCTTATATAAATTTAGAATTATATATATAGTATAGTAGTATAATGATAATATATAGTATATATATAGATATAATATTATAGTAATATTAAGTGATATATATATAGTGATATATAGAAATGATTATATATATATATATATGATTAAATTAGTCAGTAGTATATATATATATATATATATATATAGTAATATATAATATAATATATATATATAAGGATATATATATATATGTATATAGTAACCAGACTAATTATATTATATATATGATATATGAGTACGTATATATAAGTAAATATAATATAGACTTTCTATGGTCCAAGGAGAAAGTATATAATTAGAGTATATAGATAATATATATATAAATATGATATAATAGATATATATGAGGATTATAAAGAGTATAAATATATATATATAATAATATATAGTATTATTATTTTCTTAAATTATTTTAAGTTTAGTGTTATTATTTTAACCATATGCATTGAATATATATTAATATTATTATAAGTAGTATATAACATAGTATATAGAGAGATATATATAGAGGAGAGGAGACAATAAATATAGATAGAAATATATATATTATATATAATATATGATATAATATAATGTATAATATAGTATATTATAAGTTATATAAATAGTATATATATATAGGATATAGAAAAATATAGTAATAATATAGTATATAGCAATAATATAGTGAAGTATGATAGGTATTATATATATATGAGGGGTATAATTCCAAGAAGAATATATAGTATAAGAATATATATATATATATATATATAATATAGGGTAATAATAATATATATAAAATATATATAGTATATATATAAGAGAGAGAAAAGGATATAAGATTGATTAAATAATATAATGCTGAAGCAGATATAAAGTGATTACAAACTCAAATAAGGAAGTGATGTGATGTTTTTAACAGAATGTGGAAAAAGCTGAAAAACATTTCAATTATAAAATAATTAATTTAGTATTTTTATAATTTTAACTAATATCAGACGATTTTATATAATAATGCAAACTTACATACTTTTATTTTATGAAATAATCGAAAGTTTGTAAATAGAGCTATCTAAGTAAGAAGAAAAGTGAGAAGAAAATTGTGTTCTAGGAAGAATTATTATCCCGTATATATTTGTGATAGAATCTTGAAAACGAGGAATTAATATTTCGAGTTTGCCAAGAAATACAAAACCTACAGTACGTTGCCATTAATTTAAACCCAGGACAGATGAAGAAGATTATTTGCAAATAAATAGGGTTAAGTTGATTTGCGGGTATAGAATGAAGTGTGGAATGATTTCAATCAACATTATATAACAACACCTTTGCCCCAAATTTAATTTGTTTCAGAATTTTATTAACATAGGATGCATTATTAACAAACTACTTTTTCCAATTTGCTCCGATAAACAATTGTTACAGTGACTACTTTAAATGTGCAGCGGATACTGGATTTAGATATGGCGTTTCTGAACTTGTTCTGGGTGAATATTGTTATCGATCTGATCTTATTCTTCATGAACCTATTTTTTCATATCTGTTCCCTCATGTAGCTATTATAGACGCAACTTTAAGTTAAAATTATTGTAAAACATAAATTAATATAGCTTTGAAAGTTTGTGCAGATATGAATTTATTTCACTTTGAGATGAATATTTTGAAAAAATATTTATAGTTTTAGTTATAATTACTCCTTCATTATTATAGGGGAGGAATATAATTTTGACATAACACAACACGATACCTTTGGGGTAGACTACGACTACGAATCTATTGTTCACTATGATCAATATGCTTACTCCGCAAACGACGAACATACGATTACAACAACAGTAAGAACCGTAACAGTATTTATTATAGTTTTAAGATTATCAGAGAGAGTAGAGTTCAGAAAATTTACTTGTGCAATCATATATAGACTTATATATTTTTTTAAGACTAATTTGAATTATAGAATTTTATTCGAGAGATGGAAACATTAATGAATATATTAATGAAAAAAGAAAATTTGCTCTTTTTAAATTAAAAGAAAAATAATTAAATTTGAGTGAGCAATACCTGTAGTAAGAATGCAGGGGCTAAAAGAAGTTTTTTTTAAAATATTTAAAAAATTTTAATGGATTGAGTCAATAAGCCGAAATTTCATTTTCAAATATTTTTTTGGTTACTTCTGGGAACAATGATCTTTCTGCACATTTCATTTTAATTATTTTAATATTTTAGTATATAGACTTATATATAGTATATATATATATATACTATATATATAGTATATAGTATATATATAGTATAGAGTATATATATGATATATAGGAGGTATAATAGTATATATAAGTATCATATATATATAATATTATCATAGTATAGAGTATAGATATAGGGGGTGAGATATGTAATATGATATATAGGAGATAATAGTATTATAGAGATATAGTAGATAATATATATACTATATAGTGTACTATATATATATAGATGTAGAGATAAGAAATAATATATGAGATATATATATTATATATATAGTAGTATAATATAATATATTAATATAGATAGTATATATAATATATATATATCATAGATAGATAGTATATTAGATAATAGGTAGTAATAGGTAGTATATATATAATAATAATAATTATATATAATATATATATAATTCTTGAAACAGGTTTATTTCAAGGAAATCTTGCTTATCTTAAGGATGAAAGCGTAAACAGCAACTAGAATTTCCACATTTTTATTATATTTAAGCTTAGGATCAAGGACGTTTCGGGATAAAGTCTATCCATCTGTCAGTGTATTTAAAGAAACAGTAAACCACATGTTCAAAATAAAGGATATATAAAAACATTTCGTGATAAAGTCCAACAAAAGTTTTGCACCTTCCGATTTCGGGAACCAGAAGGATTAGCTTGAAAACATTAAAAACCAAAGGCTGAGAGAATGAATTACTGGTTGGTTGGTTATTTATTTGAGACATCAAATGAAACCAGAGGACATATAATGGAAAAATTTTAAATGACTAGAACGAAATTTTGTTTGAAATACATAATAAATTAATAATAAGAATAATAATAAATAATAATAATAATAATAGGATAATAATAATAATAATAATAAATAATAATAGGATAATTGAATAATAATAGATAAATAAATAATAAGTAAATAATAATAATAAATGAATAAATAATAATTAATAAGATTAATTAACAAAATAACAATAACAATAAAAAAATAACAATAACAATAACAATGAATTTAATAATGATTGAGGGATAAGCGGTGTTGTACAATATAATAAGTAATAATGAATAATTTAATAATAATAATAATAATAATAATAATAATAATAATAATAATAATAATAATAGAGTAAAGTTAATAATATATAATAATAATTAATAATAATAATAATAGATAATATATAATATAATGCAATACATAATGAGTAATAATAAGTAATAATTAAAAATAGGATGAATAATAATAATAATAGAGGAGAGATAATAATAATAAATACAGATAATAATAATAATTAATAATAATAAATAATAATAATAATAAGTAAATAATGAGAGTAATAATAATAATAATAAGTAATAATAATAAATAATGAGTAAAAACGTTTAATGGTTGTGTGGAGGCTACACCAAACGCGAATGTTTGCATGCAATAAAATAAACTTTATTGAACTAATATTTGGTGTTAAGAGGAGAGGATTGATAGTCATTATTGAAAAGGAGTGACTCCAAGATCTTTACCTTTCCGTTCTGATCGAAATGATTGAGTATGGAAAAGTTATTTGAAAAGATGTGAGCGTGGTTCCGGGTGACATGAGCATGCCATCTCTATATTGAGAACCGCCGGAAGTGAGTTCGGGATGGATAAGAGTCGACCTGTGCGAAAAAAGAAGGAGAACCTCTGTAGGGGTGCTTAGATATGCACTGAATTAGTTAATTGTAAGGGAGGTTTCACCTTAGACGATCGGAGGCAGGCGTTGCAGTCGCACACAGGAAATTATTTGTATACAACACAAGGATTTAAGCAGAGCGGCCGGGAGACATCGGTCCTTGAAGCTAAAGTACGAGCCATTACTAGGTGGATAGGAAGCGTAAGGCTATTGCAGCTGACTATCCCCTTGGATTATAAACGGGCAGGGATCTACTGTTTAAAATCAGATTAGGAGGCATACAAAATTTCCTCAATTGGCTATCTTTCATAAAAGAAATGTACTTTTAAGAAACTTTCTTTACAATAAATCTGTTTCCTCAGACTATTTTCGATAAAGACCATTGGGCATCTTACTATGAACATGAATAATGTCCAATCCAAAAATTCGGCATTGTGGAACCGAGGTGCTAGCAAAGAAAAATCAACATAAAGCTACCATTACCTTGGATCCCGCTCTATAGACCTAGGTCAGGTTACTTAGAGATGTTTCAACACCAATATTTTCCCCAATGCAACTTCAGATTTGTTTGTGGTACATGGTCAATTTAGTAGTGAGGCCGTACTTCAGCTCCAAGGAGGAGTGCTTCCCGGCCTTGCTTAATTCCTGGTGTTGATATATAAATATTTGATGTGCAGACTGCACGCCTCTACGTAGGTGAAACCCATACCTACAGATTAACAATTTAGGGTGAGTCTAAGCACAGGAAGGTACTTTCTTTTCGGGCCACAGAGTCGACCCGGTGGGCTATCCAAAAATCCCGAATATGTCCAGCTATAAAGAGAGCATTGCCCAGTCAAGGACCACCCAATTCTTCAAAATAACTTTTGTCCAAGCTCTTAACTGTAATGTTTGATCAGAAAAAGATGGTAAGTCTTGGAGTCTATCTTCATCTAAGGACTATCAACCCACTTCTTAACCAATAACAATAAAGTAGTTCAATGACGAGATTATTTATTGCCATTGACATTGTTGGGTGCAAGGCTTCAAAACCATTTTAGTTTTATTATGATTATGTGAGTTATTATTATTTATTATTATTATTAATTATGTACAATTATTATTATTATTAGTATATTATTGAGTTATTATTATTATGTGATATTATTATTATTATTATTGGTGTATTATTATATTATTAGTGTATATATATAATTACTATCATTATTGTTATTGTTATTGCTTATTATTATTGTTATTGTTATTGTTTATGTTATTGTTATTGTTATTGTTATTGTTATTGTTTAAGATGTAATGTGTATTGTATTGTTATGGTTATTGTTGATTAGTATTGTGTATTTAGTGTTATTTATTGATAAGAGTTTAATTATGTATTATATTATTATTATTATTATTAGAATTATTATTATTTTAGTATTATTATTATTATTATTATTATGATTATTATTATTATTTGAATTATTATTTATTGAGGATTATTATAATTACTATCATTATGTGTATTGTTATTGTTATTGTTATTGTGATATTGTTATTGTATTGTTATTGTTGATTGTTATTGTTGATTGATATATTGTTAGTTGTTATTGCTTATTGTTTAATGTTATTAGTATTGTTTTGTTATTGTGTATTTAATTGTTATTGTCTATTTTTGTTATTATTAGTGAATTTATTTATTATATTTATTGATTGAATGTTAGATGTGCATAGGAGTGTACATTATTATTATTATTATTATTATTATTATTATTATTATTTGTATATTATTATTATTACATTATTGAAACTAGAAGATAGTGAATTATTATTATATTATTATTATTATTAATTGATTATTATTATTATTTGATTATTATTATTATTTTTATTATTATTATTATTATTATTATAATATTATTGATTTATTATGTGAATTATTATTAATTATTATTATTATTATACGTGAGTTTATGTAATATTATTGATATTATTTTATCTCATATTAATTATTGAATTGAATTATTATTATTATTTATATTATTTATTATTATTATTATTATTATCTGATTATATATTATTATTATTATTATTTATTAATTGATTAATTATGTATTATTATTGATAATTAATTATTATTATTATTATTATTATTATTCATTTGATATTATTATATAATTATTATATGTAATTGAATGTATTATTATTATTATATTAATGATTATTAGTGATTATGATTATTATTATTATTATTATAGTATTATTAATGTGGATTATTATTATTATTATTATTAGGATTATTGATTATTTAATTATTATTATTATTATTATTATTATTATTATATGTATTATTAATGGCGAAGAGAAGTATTATTACCCAGGGTATAGCACGAACTAAACGTAAAAGCGACGATCACTTTTACCGTCCCTTTGCGATGTGCGACATCGTATTAGTAAAACATGAAATATTTTTATTCTTTGGGATGTTGAAATGTCAGCTCTCAGCGACGACGTAAAAAATGCCAACACACTGTGACGTGCGTAGTATGCGTAACGTTAGTATTTGAGCAAACTCTTTCGAGATTCTCTGCAATCCTATTTGGATGTAACTTTGTGTCTATAGTGAATAGTTATATATATGTATAAGTATATAGTATATATGATATATATTATAATAGAGTGATATATATAGTAGTATACCTTAGTAAAGTGTATTATAGAGTATATAGTATATAGTATATAGTAGTAATATAAGATATAGTAAATATAGGTATATATAGTATAGGTAGTATAGAATATATTGTATTTATATAGATAAGATATAGTAATAGTTATAAGGTAAGTATATTATAGATATAGAATATAATAGTAATTATAATAGGATATATATAGTATATTAATATATAGTAGATATATAGATAGTAATATATATATAGTATAGTGAATAAGATATGAATTATATATATAATAGAGTATAGAAACGGTGGAGAGTGATATATAATAGTATACTAATATATATATATATTATTATATGAGTAAATAATATAATATATATGAGTAATAGTATATATATATATAAGAGTAATATATATATAGTATAAATATAGAGTATATATAGTATATAACGATTGACTATATATAATATATATATGTATTAAGATATAGTAGTATATAGATATATATAAGAGGATAATAGAGATATATATATAGGAATATAGTTAGTGAATATATATATAGTATAGTATAATATAGTGATATAATAGTAAGTAGAGTTATAATAATATTATATGTATGTATATGGATATAGTTGAGTTAAATACTAGTAAAGAGAGTATATATATATAATATAATTATAGAGCTTATATATTATAATGATATATATATATAAGTAATTATATAGGTATATATAGTATATTATATAGTATATATAGTGAGTATATTATATATAGTATATATAGGTAACAATAAGTTTAATATAAGAGTATATAGATTTATATATATAGTAACGATATACTAGACTATAGATAGTATATAATAGTATATAAGGTTATAATAATATATAATAGATATAGTATATATAAAATATATACATAAGTATATATACTATATATATATAATATATTATATATATAGTAAGTAAATATAGATAATATGAATTGTAATATAAGATAGTATAAATATGTATATAGTAGATATAGTATAGTATATATAATGTATAGTATATATAGGTATATAATATAAAAATATTAGGTTAGTAAGTAGGCTCTGTAATATCAGAAAAGTATTGAGCTTTTGGGGGAATTAATGATTCAGACTCTGCGAGAGGGTGGCGTTGGACATAGCAAACAGAAGAAAAGAGAAAGGAATCAGAAAGAGAGTGGAACAAGCGTGGAAGAAAAAGAAGAGTCAGAAGGGGCTGGCAAGATGGTGTTGTCACTGATGATGATAGTCTTGAGAGGAAGGCTACTGAAGTTTTGGATGGGAAATAACATCGGGAGAAGATTATTATAGAAGGAATAGTTGAAAATTTTTTGATGGTGTTTGAGAAAACTAAAATATTTGTTTTAAAAGGGAATAGTTATCATTAAATGAAAGAGGATGATATATTTGACAACTTTTAAGAATTAAAATAACTTATATTGATATCTTCGTGAAGCGGGGTCTTTGCGCCGCTTGGCAACAACTTTTGAAAAGTGTGGAAAACTTCGCAAAATTTTGAAAGTCCTCTTCATTGTCAGTTTTTAATTTTGATTCAGGATATAATCAGTTAAATACTTAGAATTATGATGACAATAGGAGTGGCCTATCTTAATTTTTCATGTTTAGGCTCAACAAGGACGGAGGAGGACCTGCATCGATACATTGGTGGTTGCTAGAGCATTGGGTTTCATTCTTTTAAAGTCTAGGACTAATGAGTAATAAAAATAATAATTAGTGACAAAACTAGTAAGTTTAATGATAAAGTGATAAGGTTCCTATTTCTTGTCGTAATAATAATATAGTAGAGAAGAATTACAGAGGTAGTCAGGGTGAAAGTAGTAGAATAATAGAGATGCCAAGGAGTATTAATTTTTGATAATTGAATAGTGATAATAAATAATAATAGAGTAATAATGAGAATAATTAAATATTTATTTTTATTTTTTGATTTTTTTTGAGGAATAATAATAATAATGATATATATAGGACTATTTTTAATAGGAAATGGTAATTAATTAGTAATAATAATGGATAAATGAGATTGTAATGAATAAATATAAAAATTATTGAGTGTTAAATCTAGTAGTGTTAATGAAAATAGTGAGTGTTAATAAAACTGGTGAGAGTAATTTAATTGTCGTTAATAATACTGTTAGTGACAGTAGTGATAATGATAGTAGATGATAGCTGAGT
Source organism: Trachelipus rathkii (assembly GCA_015478945.1). NCBI lineage: Eukaryota > Metazoa > Arthropoda > Malacostraca > Isopoda > Trachelipodidae > Trachelipus > Trachelipus rathkii. The sequence goes on along the minus strand of JABUQX010109918.1, from coordinate 17,166 downwards.
GAGTGTATTAATAATGTAGTAGTTGATATTTATTTTGCATATGATAATGCTGTATGTGTATAGTGAAATAGTGTGATAAGGTTATTGTATATGTATGTGTAGGATATGGTGTGTATAATATTAAGTATATATAGGTAATATAGTATATGAGTAATATATAGTGTATATAGAGTATATAGTAGTTATGTAGAAGGAGAATATATATATAAGTGAGGAGATAAGATTAGTATATATATATATAGTAGTATATTAAAATATTGGTTAAAGTATGGATTTATTAGATATTTGATACAAATCAAAGCGCCCGATAGCTTCAGTTTTTAGAGCAACTTCGACCAAACAAAAGCGAGGGTCCCAGGTTCGCAAGCTGGTCGAGGTGGCGGGAATGGCTTGGGCTTCGTGCCAGCTCGGACGTAAATGAGGTAACACTCCTCCTTGATTAGGCTCTGCCCGTGAAGGGATGAATGTGATGTGTTTATCTCTGTAAATAATATATATGAGTAATTATATAGGTAATATATAACTAGATATAATATAGACTATATACACCAATTTAGAAGATAACATTGAAACAAGTTGATAATTATAGAGATATAGATAGATATATATAATATATATAATTATATAGTAATATAATATATATTATGTATAATATAATATATATAGCTATATGTATTAGCGTAGGATATATATATATAGTATAATATATTGAGTATAATATATTAATTTTATCTGGGGATAAGAGGTAGATATATATATATATATATATAAGTAATTATAGATACTATTAGTATAATATAGATTCTATTAATTTTTGTAATAGGAGTATATAGTATCTAGAGTAGATAGTTCTAGGTATATATCTATATTTTCGAAAGAGTTTAGGGTTGTAATAGTAAATAGGTACATATATATATATATTATAGCGGCAGGGATGCCTCAGAATTCCTAATTACTGGGCAATTTGCGAACACGCGTCCATAACATCCTTAATTTTGGTGGTTTAATATCCTTTACAAAGGTGCTGGCCTGTGTCTCATAACGATGAAGGATACACACGCTTGGTATGTCCACCGCGCTATACCCATCAGTTATACTTGCTCTGGACCGCTTCTCCTAAATCAAGCCAATTCTGCTGCCTTTGTTTAAAAGGAGGCATCATTCCTGTCTCATTCCACAGTTCATGATGAGTTTTACTCCAGTTTTTTACACGATGGCTGCTTAAACCGGTGAAACAGTGTGGGCGCATGGTGCTGCTGTCTTCCTGATCGCAACCTTTCCCAATACCCTTCCCCCTTCATGCTTCAATTTCACAGCAGAATTAATGGGGCTATTAATGATTGCTCTTTCTCGGAATTGCTAAATCAGTTTAACAAGAGCCAATCTATATTGGTGCATTTATTCAGATTCGCATCAGCGCGCTACAAGCGCTTAAAATCCCTTCCTATCTAAAAACACAATGGTATCGTGCTGTGCCGAGCCAATTTCTGTAGGCTGACTCCATTCCCGCAAGGAAAAGAAAATTATGTTTTTGTTGGGACGCCTTGCTCAGTGTAGGAGGTACTGGGCAATGAAATCGGCTAGACAGAGAGGCGAAAATGGCCACCTCCATATATTCGGAGTGTTAGGTACTCCCGGATAGCCATTCGACAAGGCGACCTATCAAGGAGATCAACCGATTATTATCTCCTGCTCTTCGACATAGCGATTTGTCTGATCCTTAGGTGGCCAGAAGCGCTGGCGAATTGATGCAGAGAGAGGAGCGGAAAAAACTATAGAAATTTAAACGCCGATCAGTACGGGGAGTGCGTCTTTCCGGTCACCGAACGACGAAAACGTTTTACACGAGAGGAGGTGATACTTGCACGCCTCCGGATTGGCCACACTAATAGGTGCACTTCACAGCTCACTATATGTTCGGAACCCCCCTCCCATTTGGCAAATTTTGTCGAAGTGTAAATACCCCGCAATCTGTTCGCGCAATCTTCATTGATTGTTCCCCAACTGGACCCTATTAATTCGCCCCCGTCATTTTCCTACTTTACGATCCAAAAACCAACCTTACAAAAATGTATCCCAGGTATCTTATCTTGAATCTTTTCCACTTTTGGAGTTAGTAATGCTATTTTCTGTTTTTTTGACAAGAATGATATTCATGCCATGGTAATATTTGATTGGTATTCGTTACGTTAACTAGGAGCTTTAAAATGCAAGGAGAATTACTTGTTTGAGGTTTCTTTGTTTTTAATTTGAATTAGAGGCTGAATGATTCATTATCTGCGCCATTTAGAATCTTTTTTTGGACGTCTGGAATATGTAAGATCCAGGACCGCCCATGGTGTCCTTTTTTTTTCAAGCACAGCGTAGGCCGCTATGTTGAGGCCGTTGGTGGATTGTTAATTAGTATAAGTAGTATAAGATAGTATAAGATAAATATAGTAATAATATAGAGATATACTAGTGAAGGAGTAGGTATAATATATTATATATAGAGTGATATATATATATATATATATATATATATATATATATATATAGAATAATATATAGATGATAGTCATACATATACAAGTAGGTATAGTATATTTATATAGATATAATTACTTACATCATATATATATAGTGAGTATATAATAAAGTATTCTCCGGATATATATATAATATAGTATATATAGCTAGTTATAGGGTATAGGTATAATATATAATATAAGTAAATAGATATATACTGATAATAAGTATATAATATGATAATAATGATATGCTGATGATATAATATGATAATATATATATATATATATATATATATATGATAATTCTTTTAAAGTTTTTGGTAAATATTGTTCGCTAATGTTAGAAAGCATGACGCCAACTAATTGTATTAAAACTATAAACTTTTAATTTACAAAAATGGTATCAAAAAATTCTTGAAAGTTTTTTTTAGCGATCAAAAAGATTCAGTGCACCTATTTTAAAAGGAAAAGTAGGCACAAAGATTCATTCAATGCACCACCAATAATAATCAGCCATGCGCATTGCCAATGGTGTGGCCACCCCTGTCTTTTAAAAAAACTACTAAAGCTGCAATAAAAAAGGAAGATGTTGATGGAATCAGTACTAGGAATTTTAGTTACTAGGAATTACAAAATAAATTAAAAATATGAACAAAGAAAGAGAAAACTTTGAATATTAATCAATCCAAATTTTGTGTTTTTATGTAGCGATTAAAGCGGTTAGAAAGTTTGACGTAGTGAGTAAGCCAGGGAGATTTGGAGGGATTGAGGAGGAGGGAGTTGATGTGTGGATGATAGCACGTTGGCAGCGGATGCTTGTGGATAAGTTTATATATATTATATATTATATAATTATATATATAATAATAATATAGATATATATATATATAATATATAGTATAGTATATAATATATATATTATATATAATATATATATATAGAAATATACTATATCTATATATGATAATATTATTCCCTGTGACTTATATTTATAACAATACGTGTAAGGTAATTTAATTTTCTGTGGTAAAAAGTTTCGCTTTCAGATTATCTAAATAGGCTTAACTAGCCAGCAAATTTCACTTTCAAATAAGGAGATTGCATTGAGTGACCTTCGGGAAAAGAAAAACTATAAGTAAAGTGAGAAAATAAATATTTCCGTGAAACCACATAATAAACAGAAACACATAATTAAAATTTACACAAAATATTGAAAATAATGATACTGGCTGAGTCACTCCAACTCACTTTCAATGGAGCATATCGTAACTTTTGGTGTTGAAAAGTTAATTTGTATATATGAATGTCCGCAAATGTACGACATTTGAAAAAAATAAATATAAAATGCATATTACAGTATCTGTAGACAATCACGTATCAAATGACTTCTACCAACAATTTTAACTTTAAAATAAAAAAGATTTTAAAAAAAATATTTTCGAAAATGGTGCGAGAGAAAAAGGAGAAGTGTGTTTGTTATTTGTAAAAGAAATATTACATCACGCCTAGCGGAGGTGTCGCGGAAACATCTAAGGAAGTAACAATTGTACGTTCGGGAAATTCGTTGCATTTTGGGAACGGAAAAATCACTACATCATTAAAGATGGGTGAACATCAATGTCACATATAAACGACGTATGTGTGAGGTTGTAACTGAGGCGAACGAACATTAACGTCGCTGTGATTTATCTGCAACCATCTGGTGAGAAATATAAGTGAATTATTAAATATTATTATGTATTTATTAAGTATATAGTTATTGTTACACTATTAAATTCTTATATACTGTATTATCATTATATTATTATTAATTATTATTATTATTATTATTTATTATTATTATTATTATTATTATTATTATTTTATATTATATTATTATTATTAATTATATTATGATATTATTATTTATATTAGTGTAGCAAATAATCTATTTCAAAAAATTTTCTATCAATTCCATTTTAAATTTTTTCATTATATTATTCAAATTTTCATTTGATGTTAAATAAAAACCAACCAACCAAGTATTCATTCTTCAGCTTTGGTTTTTTTATTTTTAGCGAGAATTTGTTTCGATATGGAGTTGGCAAAAAACTTTTGTTAATTTATCACGAATGTGTTTATATATTTTATTTTGAGAATTTAGTAAACTTTTTACTAAAGTGAAGATCAATAGATTTTTATCCGAGAGAACGTCTGATTTAAGTAAATAAATTAAACAATGTTGCAAAATATCGTAAGTTGCTTTATACGCTTCACCTATATATAAGAGTCATATATAGTATAGATAATATATATATATATAGATAATAAAAATATAATATATAGGAGTAACATAATATAGATATATATAATATAGACTATATAGTATATAATTTATATATATAATACTTAATAGTAGGATAGAGATAATATATAATATATATATATATATAGTATAGTATAGTATATTGGTGAGGATATATATATATATATATATATACTATAGATATATAGGGAGGTACCGATATACTATATATATATATATATTTATCAGTTATATATATATATATATAGTATTATATATAGAAATCTATAGTAAATATATATATACTATATAATATAGTATGAAACTATAGATAATATATATATATATATATATAATAGTATATATATAGGTATATATATAGTATATATATAGAGTATATATATATAAATATAATATATATTATAGTATATATATACTATATAGTATATAATATAATATAGGGTAATTCATATAATATATAATAATTATAATATAGTATATAGTATAGAGTATAGATAAATTTAAAAATACTTTATAACATATATAGACTAGATATATAATAAGGTAAATTAACTTATATATATATATATATAGAGTATATATATATATATAATATAGATGTATATAAGAATTATTGAGGAAGTATATATATATATAGAGTATATAGGATATAATTATTATATAGTTAAACTGATTATTATATATTATATATATATAATATGTATATAATATATAGATATATATATATTATGAATAGTAGTATATATATATATATATATAGATATAGTATATGATATACTATAGTACGTAGTATATATATGAGAGGATCCTAAACATCAAAGAAAATTGGGTTTTATGAAGAGTTAAGTGAGAAAAACCTACTCAGGATTAAGAAAAAATATGAATGTGAATAAGAAATCAATCAAAAGAAAAGATGAATTGTGCATGCATCAATTTATTAAAATAGTATGATGGATATATTATTGACCTAATGAAAGAATATAAAATTGAATGTATATACTGTGTATAAATTAAATAAACATAAATGCTAAATAAATAAATAAATATATAATAAACTAAATAAATAAATAAATAAATAAATAAAAATAAATAAATAAATAAAATAAAGTTAAAAGTTTAAATAAAGTTGATAAAAATTACAGATTATAAATGATTTCAATAATAATAAATTTCCAGTTATTAAAAAGAGATACAAGACAGTACATCAATCTCTATAATCTTTGAGAATCTTATAACATCAGATCAGGCTTCAGCTCGGACATCAGCTCCTGCTCAGCCCAAAATAAAACCCAGGATCTCACAGTCCTGGGACGAGAAAAATATTGAAAATCGTAGCAATGAGCGAGATAGAGAGCAAGCATAGAAGCAAAAAGAAATAGCTCATCTAGCGTGTATTCGAGGCAAAGAAGAAGTAGACACGAGTAGAGCCAGGATATATAGAGATATATATATAGATATAGTATAAGTAATTATACGTATATTATATTATATAATATAATATAGTGAGGTAGTATAAATAGATATAGTGATATATATAGATAGTATAATATATAGAGTAATAGTTAACACACTTATATAGATAAATGAGTGAAGATATATATATTGATAATAATATATATATTATATAATATAGATATTATTTCTTATATATGTGTTAGACTTAGCAGTAAGATATATTTTAAGATATATACTGAAGAGAGATAGAGATAAGATATATAGTATATATATATATATAGAGAGATAGACTAAAGAATGACTATAAGTAGAGCATGATGAGATAGATAGAGATATAGAGAAAAGGGATATGATATATGAGTAGACATATAGGATTGGTGAATATTGTCCTTGATGTTCCAATTAATGTGTTCATATCAAGCATGAAGAATGATTACTTTAAAATCAATATCAAAAGTAAAATTAAATATAAGAAATATGAAATAATAACTAATAATAATAATATAGTGAAAAAAAAAAACTGACGTGAAAGAAAAGAAGAAAAATGATAAGGGGTACGACCAACTCGGGCCAATATAAGTAGAGTAGAAAGTAGATAACAGTACTCAGTAGGTCATATACACTATGTGAGTACAGACAGGACCAGGTAAGGTAACCGTACCCATAGCATACCGTGAGCACAGACCTCACATACTAGGTACCAGACCTAGTAAAAAATAACCAGGCATATAGACACGTATAGTACTATAGTAATAATATATCATATATATATATAAACAAGAGAATAGATATGATATATTATATATATATATTATATATAATATATATATATATATATTATTAATATACGATCTTACTTACACTTCACCGATGTCTGGACGTATCAACCTATTACATGCGGTAGAGGATTCACACCGCCTACACCACAGGGCATACCACTACGCAAACGCACCGCGTGCATCCCTGACAAGAGAAATCTTCACAGGAGTAATGAATATTATAATAACCACGTTGTTCTTAGTGGTGAGAAAATCTATTTTCACAAGAGTAAGAGAAAGAAGTAGGACTGTCCTCCGGAAGACCTGCGTTACAGATCTTTCACAGAGTGCCTGTGTGATGGTTGGTTTGAGGGTTAAATGCTGTGTTTGTAGCTGTCTGTTGAATTGCAGCAGGTGATTGGTCGCCATTCTAAGTGTTTATCCAGGATGGACTGACTAGTTTTTTGAATTGTTAGGATTGCACATTACTTCAGGATGCTATTTCATGAGAGTGGACTTGCTTAGTTAAAAAGTAGATTGTTTGTGGGTACTTGTGACGCGCATTCAAGATGAGATTTTCTGTTAGTGTGTTCTAGTGTTGGGATTTATGATTGCGCATCATGTTGTGTCTGATATGGTTGGAGATGAGTGGAATGTTGTTGCAAGGATTTGTATATGTAATAAAAGGGTGATGAGGCAGTAAAGGAGGTTATGATGAGTAGCTGCTGTTGAGGTGGGTTAGAGAAGCGTGCAAAGTAGTGAAGACATGGGAGGTAGTGTAAGAGCTATATAGTATATATATATACTAGATTATAATAATAGTAATATATATATAATAGTTATAATTATATAGTATAATATATAAGATATTAGATTATAGTAAATAGAGCTAGTGAAGGTAACTATAGAGGAAGAACGCTAGGAAGTGGGCAGCATAGGACTTATAACACGAGCTGAGCATAAAGTTATATACTAGATATATATATAATTGATATATATGATATACTATTACTATAACTCTCAACAAGGGAGAACGGAGTGCGTAGTAAGACCTAAAAGTGGTACTAAAATGGAGTAATGAAGTTATAAACATTTATGGTCCGGATATATATTAAAATATAGAACATACAAGAAGAGGCAAGAGATAAGAAAAGAAGGAAAAGGAGCGCAAGATATAGGAAACGAAGAATAGATAAGAAATGTCGACGAGATTCATATTAAGTAACCTGTGAATAATAGCACTAGCAAGGTCAATCTATTATATAGCTAAGAGTAGAGTGATGGAAAACATCGTGGGAGGTAAGCCGAAATTGTGAAAGAAGGAACAAATGCAGAGAATAAGCTCATATAGAAGTTTTTTGAGTGATATGGTGCTAATATTAATATGACCGCCTTGTCGAATTAACGTAGCGGATTTAAGGTAGGAGGAGATGGGGATAAGGAGTAGCTGTATACTTATATATTTATATATATATATATATACTATTATATATATATAATGAGTAATTTGTATAGATGTATAAGTAATGCAGAGGCAGTAGGATAGTAGGCAAATGTTCAAAGGAGAGTGTTAGAATATGATAGGAAGGCAGAGGAAAGAAGAAGAAGAAGAAGAAGAGGAAAGAATAAGAAACAGAATAAGATGAAGCAGAAGAAGAAGTTCAGGTAAGTTTAGTAGCAGAGATGAAGATGCTAACAATAAGCACAAATTGTAATAGAACATCTAGCGGGAAGTTAGGTTAGAGTGCTGAGGGTGAATTCATATACAGAAGGAGGCGGAAGGAAGGAGGAGAGAGGAGGAGGGAGGGAGGAGGAGGAAGAGAGAAGAAGAAGAGGGAGGAGGAGAGAGAGTAGAGAGGAAAGAAGCAAAGAGAGATGAGAAGAGGAAGAGAGAGAAAAGAGAGAGATGAGAGACAGAGAATACGAGATAGAAAGAGAAGAAGAAGAGAAAGAGATAGGGAGGGAGGTAGAGAGAGAGAATGAAAGAGAGAAATAGAGAGAAAGACTTTCAGAGAAAATGGAGGAAGAAGAAGAGGGAGGCAAGAGAGAAGAGAGAGCATCATGAGATAGTAGAGAGAGAGAGAGACGATAAGAGAAAAGAAAGAGAGATGAAAAGAGAAAGAGAGAGATAGAGAGAAGAGAAAGAGAGAGAGACGAGGAGAGGAGAGTACGAGTTGGGAAAATCCAAAAAACGATCGAGAGAAGAGAGAGAGAGGCAGAATAGATAAGAAAAAGAGAAGGAAGGGACGACTAAAAGACTCCAAATGACTCAGATATTAATAATAAGTACTGAATAGAGAATAATATATATAAATGAATATAGTAATATATATTGAATTAAGTTAGAGACAGACGAGGAGGGCTAGGGACGAGAGATGAATATAATAGCAGCACAGCTCATGCATTGTTAGTGAAGTACTGTCATGAGAGAGAAGAATAAGAGATTTAGATTCAAAGGATTCATATAGGAGAGTAGAGAAGAGAGGAATGCGTTTACCGTCTTTCAGCCCCCATTACGGAGAGAAGAGATGAAGAAAAAGACGAGATATAGGAGGAAGGACGAGGATAGAGAGAGAGAGGTAGAAAGAGAGAGAATGGAGATAGAAGAAAGAGGTAAGGGAGAGAGAGAGAGAAGAGAGAGGGAGGAGAGAGAAACGAAAGAGATAGAGAGAGAGGGAAGAAGAAAGAGAGAAGAGAGGAAGAGAGAGAGAAGAGTAGAGAAAAAAGAAAGGAGGTTAAATAAGTGGATAATTAAGAACAGAAATAAAGGATAACAGTGAGAAGAATGAGAAGAAGGGCAAGGGTGAAAGAGAACATGGGTAGGATACTTCATCAAACTTCTAGATTGATTGCGAGTTTTTATTTTTTTTTAATTTTTTTTATTATTAAATTTCTAGAAAACTCGATTTTAGAATGAAACATGATGTCATTCATTATCCATTCGCCTTATTCAAGAAACAAAGGAAGAGAATGATGGAGGATCGATCTCCGACTGGATGACGGACGAGCAGATAAGGTAAATAATAATTAAATGTACAATGTAAATAATAAATGAATAATAATAGTAATAATAGGAATAAAAGTTAAATAATCAATAGGAGAAAGAAATATGAAATGAAGATATACTTTGATTTCTTTCAATGAGATAAAGATATAATTTTCCACACTAAAAATAATACATAGTAATAAATTAATAATGTAAATAATAAAGAGATAATAATAATACATAAATGAAAATAAATGGAGATAAATAAAAGCATATAAGATAAAATAATAGTAATTAAAATAATAGATGACATAATAATAATAATTATTACGAAAAACAATAGAAATAAGATTAAGAAATAAGTAGATAATTAAATAATAATAATAATAAGATAATAATATTAAATAATCGATACATAATTAAACTAGTAAGGCAATCAAGAGTGCCCAATGCAATAAAAATATGCCGATAAAATACAGTGGAGGCTGGCCGAAAGAGCCTCCAGCAGGAGATAATAAACACTAAATGAATAGATAGTAAAGATAACATGAATATAATAAATAATATAATATTAATAATAATTGAATAATATGGCATAATAAAAAATAATATAATTACATAATAATATAGATGAAATATAATGGCCAATAATAATAATAATAATAGATAATAATAAAGTTAATAATATAATGAAATAAATAATAATGAATAATAAATTAAAATCAATAAAGATTATTGAAACCTATTATTAAAAATTAAATTATGCGCTTCATTTACCGAGTGGAAGTGTGATTGTAATGCGAAGAATTGTATGATCTCTTAATTCTATGCGGCGGGGTGGATATGCTTTCATCTTTCGAAATCTCTTAATAGTTTATGTTTAGCAATACTTTCATTCTAAATACAAGCTATAGTAGACTAGTATAGAAATTACAAAACACTGAGCAAAATCCTGCTATTACATTGAGTTTTAATGCTTATTCCAAATTATCTATTAACAAATTATTGATTAGGAGGAAATAAGTTGTTACGATAGTTAACGGGCAGACCTATGAGATATTTTTCATGCTTTTTTTGTCACAATATGTTATCGGATTGATGACAGATTAATAATAATAGTGTAATAATAAAAATAATAAGAGGAGTAAAAATTAATCAATAGGAGTAATGAATAATATAATAAATGGCATAATAATAATATTAATTCAATATCGATAATAATTAATCAATAATAACTACTAATAATAATCATAATCATAATAATAACTAATAATAATACATATAATAATAATAATAAGAAATAATAATAATAGATAGATAATAATAATAATAAGATAATAATAAAAATAATTAATAATAATACATAATAATAATAATAATTAATAGATAATAGTAAGCAGATAAGAAATACTAATAAGTAATGTAATGATAATTAATATATAATTAATTAATAATAATAATAATAATTCATAATCAATAATAATAAATAAGTAGATAACATAAGTTAATAATAATAATAATAATAATATAATGAATAATAATATAAGATGCTTTTTTTTCAATATGCTTCGATGACAAATAATAATGAGAGGTAATAATCTTAATAATTAATAATAATTAATAATAATAATAAGCTCCACATGAAAATACAAAGATAATTAATCAATAATAATGAGTAAATAGAATAACAAAAGTAAAATTGGAGAATTGGAGTAGGTGAATAAATAATAATTGACAAGTTAAGGATATACGTTTAATAATTATAATACGAGTAATAAATAAGTAAATAATCAATAATAATAAGTAATAATTAATTACATAATAATAGACATAAGATCATTAATGAAAAGTAAAAATAATAGGATGAAGTGATCAATAATAAGAGTGCAATGGTAATGAATAATCATACTAACTCATACAAATGTATTGAGTAATAATAAAATAAATAGGCATAATAATAATAATAATTAATAATAAGGAAGGTGTATTAAAGAGTAATAATAAAAGTGAAGGATAATAATAATAATAATAATAATATAATAATAATAAGTAATAATAATGAATAATAGAAGTACATGTAGATATATAATATTGTTTAAAAGATAAAAACTAATACTTAATTACATTATAGTAATGAATGAATAATATATAATCAAGTAATATGTTTAAATACTATACATACATAATGAATAATAAATAAAAAGAAATAATAATAATAATAACAGTACTGATATAATTAAATAATAATAATAATAATAAAAATAATCAATAGATAATAATAATAATAGGAAGAATAATAGTCATTTTATATTATTATTATGTAATTTTATATTAATATGTATATATTATGTATTATTTTTTAATTGAGAATTATTTATTATTATTATTTTATTATGATTTAGATTATTATATTATTTATTCATTTTATAATCATTATTATTATGTATTTAGTTGTTCTTCGTCGTCAACAACTCACCCTCTAAGTTACCGATCGTTTAAAATAGCGGCTTTGGAAGCGTCACTCTAATGCAAGTAAAAAAGGTAGATAAAGCTATAGTGTTTTATCTATAAGAACGTTTAAAACCTCTTTACAAACGAGCACTGTCTATAATCGTTGAATCTAGCAAACGGTGTTTACTAGTACAGCGGGCGTTAGACGTTCATTACTACGCTGCTATGCTTCATTCGAGATTTAAAATTCCCTTTATATATAATAGGTAAGAAAAGAAATATTTATGCTTCCGATTTTGACTCAGACCAAAGTATTGTTATATCTGCGTATCCATCTAGAACTCCACGTGTCAAGAAATCTTGCGGATCGGATCCGACTTCTGCTCCGGTTTGCACCATTTTTAAATTGCTCGACACTGACTGCGCTCCGGCTCCGGCTCCGAGACTCGGCTCCGAGCTGCACGACTCCGAGGCTCCAAGCTCCGCTCCGACTGTCGACATGTTACCAGATCCACATTTTCAAAAGTCGTACTAGATATCTAAAAGGTCTAGAATTCTAGAATTACATAAAAACCTGATCATTTAACAGAAAGAGACCTAGGCTATGCGACCGAAAGAGTAAGTCTAAGGAGAAAAGGGAAAATTATGCAATGGTAGATAAAGTTGCAGGGCAAAAGACAACTACTTCAGACACGACTCCTCCACCACTCTCCACAATAGCCCATTCGCACCCGAGACCTATTAGCCTGAAGGACGCCTGTTAGACCTTTCCTCTAGTTGATCTCCTACTCGTCTCCTGTATTATTAATTGAGTCTATTAGTGATTCTTATATATTGATTATTATTATATTATATTATTATTATTATTATTAATTATCTATTCATTATTTATATATTGATTATTGATTATCTTTCATATATTATTAATTATTACTGTATTAATTTATTATTAGTATTATTATGATGGATGGATATCATTAATTATATTATGAGTAAGAGAGATAGGATAATTTGAATTAATATTTTAATTTGGATTTAATTTTTAAATTTAATTTAATATTAGATAATTAAAGCTATTTTGTTCTTCTAAAGAATCGAGCCGTGGTGGGCCCTGTAAAAAAATATATAGGTATAAATTTTACCAATCCAACTGGAGATATGGATTATTATGGTGAGCTCAACAGTAAAATGAATGAATGTCAAATGTATAAATGAATAAAGAAGATACTCGACATTAATTAGTTAATTATTATAAGTAGATAAGAACTTAAGGAAACCGAACATTGCATATAATAAAAGTATTTACTACTTTAACGTTTTCTTTTTTTTTTACATATTAAATTTCTGGTCTTCTGGCCTTGAAATATGATATGCCCTGCAAGAAGGCGTCTGACATACTCAGTAATATACACGAGTGCAAAATAGAATTATTATTTTAAGCGTGTACATGATAAACTTCAAATAGATATAATGAGCTACTAATATAGTAGATAAGATATGAAATATATATATAGGTATATATGAATTAGATTAGTATATAAGATAATAGATAGTGTAAAACTTGCGGAAAGTTCGCTGAATCTAGATATTAATTAATAAGAAGAGAAGATGAAGTCGTATAGACAATAAACTAGAGTATTGATAAAGGGGCTCAGCTAGTAATGTCCTATCAACTAGATAGCGTGAAGGAGGGTCACGAGAAGACAGAGGGAAAGAAGATATATAGTACGAAGGTGAGGGGGTCTAAAGTAGGCTCGCCAAAAGACACGCCTCAGGTATATATAATAACTAACCGGTAAGTGGGAGGATGCGGGATGAGTAGATAAATAGAACCTATATAGTAATCAAAACGGATATAAGAGAAATAGCCGAACGACTGCACCAAATGCACAGGAGACTACAAAACGGAATAAAATAAACGAAACGAATAATACGGAGGGCAGTAAGACTCGCATCCATATAATATGATATATATATTTGAAGGATGCTATAATATAACATATATATATATACTATATAAATAGGTGAGAGATTAAGAGAGTATATATATATATATATATATATATGATAGTACATATATACTATATAATAGTTACTAGTGAATATTAAAAGACAATACGATATATAAGACGAAGTAGAGAAGAGAGGAAGAAGCATAGAGAGAGATAATATAAAATATAGGATATAGATGGAATATATATAGTGGATAGATATAATTAGTATATATATATGAAGAACTAGATAATACGTAGTAATATATAATAAGTGATTAGACTGACGGAAGTAAGAATACGTAAGACGATGAGAATAAGAGAGTACTCAGTAGGTCAGGTGAGACAGCATAACGTGGAGTGATTAGTACAAAGATTACGCCGGAGGGCCACTAGGGGGAGTAGCCGAGGGCCGTATATATAGATATGCAATGTAGTAGTATATATAGTTCGCAATCAAGGAGGCTGGGGGGGCGCGGCAGTGCTTATATATAAAGGAAAATAGCTCTAGGGGGAAGACAAATCTTACATATTAATATATCTTTATTATAATAATACAGGTGCAGGTGAATTCATGAGGTAAATAATACGACAAAAAAAATACTATTAAGATCATTAACAAAGTACCTCTAGTGTGGTTACAAGCAGTGAAAGAATGGAGACATTGTATTTAATACAATACAGATCCGAGAAATAATCGCGCCAATTCTTATTACGGTGGACCGACAGAAACAAACTCTACATTTTGGCACAAAGTGTGAGGAGAAACCACCCACGGGCGAGATGTGTCGAGATTGCAATGGAGCAATGTACGGCAGATCGGAACTACGCATGTATATGTTTATTTAATTTCTTTTATATGAAGATACAGCTATAATATAAATTCACCTCTAACATAAAAGGTTCATCTTTGACTGATACGAAGCGATAATATCCGAAAGAATTATATGCTGGTATATAAAAGCAATATGTAAAGGCTAATATTCTTTGTATTTAACAGAAATTAATATGTGAACGATAATTTAATAATAATATAATCTATTTTCAACTAATAATAATAATAATAATAATAAAATAATAATCAATAACTAATAATAATAATAATTAATATATAATAATAATAATAATAATAATAATAATAATAATAATATAATAATAATAAAATAAAGAATAATAATTAAAATAATAGATAATAATAAGATACTGAATCATTGATAAGAAGAATAATAATAATAATAATAATAATAATAATAATTAATATATAATAATAATAATAATAATAATAATAATAATAATAATAATAATAATAAATAAAATATAATTATAATTAATAATAATAATTAATAATAATAATAATAAAAATAACGTTTTATTATTATTATCTATTATTATTTTATTATTATTATTCATTATTTTATATTTTTTCCATTATATTATTATTATTCATTATATTATTATTGATTAGTATTATTATTTTATATTATATTATTATTATTATTTAGCTAGTAGTAGTAGTAGTAGTAGTTAGTAGTAGTGTAGTAGTAGTAGTAAAGAGTAGTAGCTAGTAGTAGTAGTAGTCAGTAGCAGTAAGTAGTACTAAGTGAATGAGTCCAGTAGTAGTCGAGTAAGTGTAGTGAGCACGTAGTATAGTAGAGTAGTAGTAAGTAGTAGTAGTAGTAGTATCAGTGTTGCACCTAAAAGTTGATAAAGTTGTTATCGTATTTTTAGTTATTCTATTTTTCTTTTAGTCTGTCTTATTTTTTTATGTTAATTGAATATATATATCAACAGTTACCTATATGGACTAATGATATTAACTATTTTGCTTACAAATTGATTTTAACATTTTCAATTTAGTTTTAGATCAAAAATGTTATTAGAAATTTTATTTCTTATTTTTTAAACTAATTCAAATTTTTCTCTTGAAACTTTTCGTAATAGCAAAATTAATTCAAATTTGCAGTTTTATTTATTATATACATGAAAGAAAAATGAAAAAAAAATGCAAATACTAAACTTGAAGGTAAATATTAAAAGAATGAAAAAGAAGACGAAGAAAAAATTAAAAAAAAACATATAGATAAAAATATATAAAATCGTTACTTAACTAAAGTTCTGTTTTAAGGAATACAAAAAATTAGTAGATAGCAAAATTAACAAAATAAAAATTGTTAAATTAAAAAATAATTATGAAATGAAAATTAAAGAATAAAACTCAAATACTATTATAATTATGGTTACTTAAACTAAAGTTCTGTTTTAAGATTACAATAAGACTCGTGAAATAAAAATTAAAAAATAGAAATGAAAAACTAAAATTGTGAAATAAAATTAAAGATAAAAAAATAAAAAAAAATAGCAAATGGGTACTATACCAAAAGTTCGTCTTTTACGAAATCTATTCGTCATTGTGTTTCTAAATGGGCCATATAGAACACAAGAGCCCGCGAATTGTCTATCATTGAAAGGAGGATAAAACCCGAAGAGTAAAAATCAAGTTTATGTATCATATCCTAAGTTCGTCGCGCTCGTCAGGGTCCCGTTGTCCTTAGAAGGCAGGATAAAATTAAATAAAAATAAAGAAATCTTTTCTCATGAAAATTAATGAAGAAAGGTTTCATTTTCTTAGTCTTTAATTTTAAAGGAAGAACGAAAGAAAAAAAAGATTTCTAAAGTGTAAGAAACTTCTGGACAGCGTAGCAGAAATTTT
>JABUQX010109917.1:45000-71377 GCA_015478945.1 Trachelipus rathkii | reverse complement strand
TTGCTGTTTCTCCCTACATTTTGGGAGCTGCTATTAGACACCACATTCAGGATAACTATCCTTATGATTTAGTATCTCGTCTTCTGATAAATAATATTTATGTAGATAATTTTATTTACACTCACTCGTCCCCAGAAGTACTGAAAAACATTTACACCACATCAGTTCAAAGAATGAAGGAAGGAGAATCAAACTTGATGTTCTTGGAAACACAAACCATTCAGATCTTAAAGGCTCAAATAAAACAGGATAACATATGTTTTCTTCCCATAACTGCGAGGAGGAAAAAGTTCTAGGTTACCTTTACCATCCTAGTGACACCCTGAGACTCGCAGACTTTGAGTTATCATCAGTCAGTTCAAAGAGATCTGTCTGCTCTCTCAAGTTAATAAAATCTTGATTCCTCTTTCTTTAGTTCTTCCTGTCACATTGAGAGGTCAACTTTTGATGAGACGTATATGGGAAAAAATGAGTTGGGACGACTCTATCGCATCTTGAAAAAAAAAAAATAAAATAAAAAACAAAAAAAAAAAAAAATAATATAAAAAAAAAAAAAAAAAAAAAGATAGCAAGATTCGTCCGTTCTTTTGTCATAACTTTTTCTCTTCTTCTATTATAGTTTCAATCGTTTTTGTTTATCCTAGAGAGGTAGATAAAAGCCGTTTAAATTTTTTGCGATGCTAGTTCAAAGAGCTATGGATTTGCGGCTTACATCACCTCCCCCGAACAAGGTCCTTCGTTAATGTGGGCCAAATCTATAAAGTAGCTCCTCTCAAGGGAAAAACCCTTCCTTGTTTAGAGCTTTTATCCATCTTTTTGGCGCTTAAATGCCTTCCGCAGATCGTGACTAGCCTACAAATGACTAGCCTACAAGAGGTTGAATTTAGTAAGGTCAACGTCTTCTCTGACTCCCAAATCGTTCTTGCATTGGTAGCTGGAGGAGGTAGCAGGACAAAACAAATTTTCGTTCGGAATCGTATACAGGACATTAAGAGTATGGTTTCATCTATAAGAAACGATAATTTAATACCGATCTCATTTAACTACGTTAAAACAGATGAAAACCCTGCAGACCTTATAACTCGTGGTTTGTCCTGTCGGGAATTCATGAAGAAGCTCGAACTATGGAAGAATGGACCAGCTTGGCTTAAACACGACCAAGTGTATTGGCCTAGTTATTAGCAAACAAGGAGTGTACAGGAAGGGCTTTCAACTACCTTCACAGTCATTCAAGCCCCACCTCCTCCTATTATTGACATGACCAAGTATTCTTCCCTTTCTACTTTGTTAAGAGTATGTGCTTTACTCTACAAATTCGGCACATCTCAGGAAAAATTAAGAACATAGGAAAAATAAAAAAAAGGCTCGACTTTTCTTTTCTCAAGATTATGCAACAAGAAAGTTTTCCTGTCGAACTTCGTTTTTTGAGAGAGAGATTCAATCGGGATCAACTTCTTCAAAACCACCTGATTTAGTTTCTCGCCTGAACTTCTTTTTGGACGATTTGGGTCTTAAAAGAAGTAAAGGACGGTTGTCTCGCACTAACTACTATAGTTTTGAGATAGTCAAATCCAGTAGTCTTTGGCAAGTCCCATCATCTTACCACCCTGATTGTCAGGAATGCCACATGTTCTTGTAAACATCTGGCATTCAGCTACGTTGACCTCATTCGTTAAAGGGCGACTGGATAACTTCAGCCTCGTCATACAAGAAGAAAGATTTTATCGGAATGTGTGACTTGTTACAAAAGTTACAACAGCCCTTTTCTTATCTTATCCAAGTTTTACTAGTTTCCACAAAAGCGCAAGTCATTTCGATTCGTCCTATTCTCAAATCGTTTTGGAGTGGATACTAAAACATTTTTCATTAAAATTAAAGGGTCCAACCAACCTCAAAAAATGTATATTCTTCTTTACACCTGCCTCAATATTTGTTGTGTGCTAATTGGGATCTTTATCCAGATATGTTTAGACTTTCTCATGTCCCAACGCGTCCTTTAGTGGCTAGGTTTGGAGTCCCTGAATTTTTATATAGCGACAAGCCGGTCTTTTATAAAGGGCGGATGCTTCCGAGCAGTATTTGTTGTATCAGAGGTGGGTTCCGAATTTTTGGTTAAAAATCACATTAAACATACCGCATTCCCCTATACAGCCCTTGGATGGGAAGTATGTGGGACAAGGTCAATTTCGGACTGTTTAAAAATTGTCTCTAATAAGACTTGTTGACGTAAAAATTTGGAATAGTTCGATTTCACAACAGCATTGACAGACATTGCTAATGCTATCAATTCGAGGCCATTAACATATACTTCCTCGGATAATGATATAGTGCCTCTCACTCCTAACCGTTTTTTAAAACCGTTAGCTAATTCAAGTATCGTATTAAACGAGCCCATTCCTACCGATTTCCCTTCAAGAGAAGAACTAATCCAATCCCTTAAACGATCTACTGAAATATTCGAAGACTTCGGACTCGTTGGTATAATGAGTATTTATTAAGTTTGAGAAAGATGGGAAAACCTCTATCAAGGCTCATGGAAAAATAGGGTGAAAGTTGGAGACATCGTACTATTAAAAGTCCGGTCAAAGAGCGACCATATTGGCAAAATGGCATTATTCAACTGCTTATGTTATGGAATGATATAAGTTCGCTCAGTCCAGGTTCGAACTCCTGGAGGTCAAATAAATGTTTACCCCATAAAGCATTCTATTCCTTTAGAGCTGATCATTAACAACAGTGGGAAATCAAGTCAAATCCTAAGGAAAATAGTTTTCTGCTTCAAAAATTCAATGTTCCGATTACCCACCATTCATCTCAGCAAGTAACAATTCCTTGCCCCTACCACAATTAATGATACTCCCGCGGTATTCAAAATTCGTGCGTCCCAGAGGAAAAGCAGCTATAGTAGCCGTTCAAATTTATTGAATATCGTGTAATGATCGAATCGGAATCGGGAATCATCGAGAGTTCTGATTAATCAAATTCTTTTGTTTTGGTTTTTTTTGTTTTTTTAAATGACACTAATTCGTCGAAATCCGTGCCATCGCCCCCGCCCAGTGTTTATTAAAAATTGGAATGCGAATCAATAGCTTAAATATTTCGTAATGAAAGTTTGCGTTTCAATATGCTTTTGTCTCAAATTCGTGTGCATTTCAATTATTAATAACTCTTGCCAAACTATATTTATTCCTTAAAGATGTTTGAGTTTTAAATTTGTAAATATTGGATCATGAAAAACCGGAACACTTTTGAGGAAGTTAAATAGCTGAAGTTGATATGCTGGAATAAATATTCAAAATCAAAGCTTTACGTTTTCGACCTCGTACTGTCAAGTCGCTGATTGAACTTGTGCTGAAAAAAGTTTAGTAATTTCTGTCGTTCGAAAGAAGTGGATGCTTTTATATAAAACTCCCTTCATATATTTGCATTAAGTGTTAACGTTTAAAAAAGTGTTAAAACTTATAATCACTAAGGCCTTATATAATGTGATTTTTGTGTAACTTTATTAAGTGCATAGTAACGCTTTTTTCTTCAATAACTAATGCTTAAGATTCAATTCAACTTTATTATCGAAAATACGTATATGACAATACGTATTGTTAGGAATTATTTCTACCTATGCTAAGAAGCCGGTGAAACTAACACTGAAAACACTGGTGTTGAAACTAACAATTTCAAATCCGAAATTTGGACTAGGATAAGAAGTTTCAGTTTTTCAACAAGTAAGTTGTTTGTTCCTTTCACCATAGGTGGATAATTCCATTTATTATATTTATGCATTAAAACACATAACATTTATTAATTCAGTTTAACTGTCGTAAATTTACTATTCTTAAAAACTATTCTACTTTGGTATTAAGGTTGTATCTATAAATTTCTACTTACATAGATACGATTTTAATACAACATATAAATGTAATTCTTTCTTCTTAAACCAGAACTTTGCTTCTTAATATTAAGTGAACTTTTCTCTTTCTCTTTTATTGTATATATTTATATATTTGCTGTTTCTCACTAATATCTTCATAATCAATTTGTTTTTGGAATCTTTTTATAATCTCTGCATGCGCTTTGCTACAGCCACTCATTAAGTTTACAGTTTTTATCTCGATTAATTTATCATTTATTACATCTATTGATTCTTTATCTACTTGGGTTTTCCATTTTTCCAAATTCTCACTCTCTAAAGCTATGCGCTCTGTTATCATCGTTTTCTTTTCTTCAAAATTTAAGATTTGCCCACGCTTGGAATTTGAAGTATTCTCAGTATGTGGGTTGAGGCTTTTTAAAGGGACCATATTTTGCCCTTCTTCGGAATTTACAACTTTCGATCTTGCGGCTGCACCTGCTGTGGTTCTTTCAAACCATCTCCGAAGTTCAGGTGATATGGGCTGTGTTGGTATGCATTTAAATGCCCGAATTCATGATCTTCTTCAGTATTATTTTCTGTTCTCTGATTTGCTACCAAGCCTTTTGAGGAACCAATCACAGCGTCGCTTTCGGGTGAGAGAGGTGTAGGCTCCGCCTTCTTTTCTGATTCCGAAACAATATTGTCATTTTGATATATTTTGTGTGCATCTATTTCATTTTGCAAAAAGATATTCCGAAAACGGATTCAGTTTTTTATTAATTATCTTCCAATCTACCTTAAATGAACTCAGGAGATTTAATTGCCTGATCTCCTTTACGTTTTGATTTTGCGAATGATTGATACGCTGATAATTGTTGATTAGTTCACGCGATTGTGTGTGAATTGTCAGTGCGTGGCCAGCTACTAAAAATCCATATTTTTTCAACACTTTAGTTAAACACACAAGGAGTTTGTTTGTATATTCATATTTTTGCTCTATTGGAGATAAGATGCTACTGTAAAAACTGATATGTAGACGTTCATCTTCATCAGTCATTATGACACTTGCCACTGCGACATCGGTGGCATGAACGATGATTTTTATAGGGCCTGATACGCTGGGGTAGGTAAGGGTAGAAGCATGTTTTATAGCTTGCTTTGCATCTTCGAATGTTTTATCAGCAACTGCATTCCATTGTATGCGTCGTCTTGAATATGGTTTCCCGCGCAGATAGATGCTAAGCGGGGCGATGACATCAGAGAAGCAAGCTATGGTGTTTAGGTAAAACCCAATTCGGTCCAGAAACGCTCTTAGTTCTCTAATTGTTTTTGGTTTAGGGACCTCTAATGTTTCTTTCACTTTATCCTAATTTGGGTACACGCCATCTGCGTTTTGTGTATCCTAAATAATCAATTTCTTTTTCTCCTATTTTGCATTTGGCCTGATTTAGGCTGATATGTAAATATTGAAGCCGCTTTAGCACTTTTTCAAGTATAATATGGTGTTCTTCTTTTGTCTCAGTGTGAATTAGGACGTCATCCATATACACCTGCGTATTGTTAATATCCTGGAGAAGTATGTTCATAAATTTTTGAAAAATGAAGGGTGAGCTTACAAAACCCATAAGTAGGCCTGTGTAACTGTAATTTCCCATATTACAAGTAATTGTGAAATATTTTATGTTTTCTTCATCTAGCGAGATCGCATAGTAGGCTTGGGTGAGGTCAAGTTTTGTAAAGTATTTGCAACCTTGCAATGTGAAGATGGGATCCTGCAATGTTGGTAATCCGTAGGGTTCTTGTTCAGACCTCTTATTTAGTTCCTTGAAGTCTGAAATTAACCTCACTTGATTATTACTCTTTTCAGGACAGACACAGGAAATGCCCAGGGGGAATTTGTTCTTTTTAAAACTCCTGTGGCAATTAAATTATTAAATTCGGCCCTTGTTTGAGAATATAATTTATGAGTGATTCGTCGTGGTCTCATAGATATAGGAGGGCCCTTAATATTTGCGTTATATGGATAGGTGTTTGCTAGTTCTATTAAGACCCTTTCAGGAATAACTGCCTGCTCTTCGACCTTCTTTGTTTATTAATGCTGAGCTCATGCTGCTCAATTTACCTTTATATTTTTCAAATATTTTGGCCCATCTTTCATTTTGTTTTCTCTTCACATAATTATTTTCTTTGAGATAAGGATTGAGGAATAGTTCTTTATATTTATAAATAACATCATTTAATAGTAAAGGGCTAGTAGGTAAAAGAGGCGGATTTAGGGGAAGAGGGTTAGGAGGAGACAGGATGTCCCTTGAAATTTTATGCACATGCTTAATTTTAGAATTTATATTACTAATTAATTTTATAGTCTGATTTGATACTGGATCTATTAAAACATCATGTTTAAAATCTATCCCTCGCCCATAATGTCTAAGAAATGGTAGCCCCAGAATATTTATATTAACATGTGAAATATAGAATTTCGCAACATATTTCCAACCTAAATTTATATCAAATTCAATAGTTTTTACATCATAAATGGAAATTTTGGTATTGTTTGCAGCTAAGAGGTGCCCTATTGGGGACTTCCTTTTTGCAATTGCACCAGCTTGCAATATATTGACCTCCGATCCGGAGTCAAGAATTAGTTCTTTATTATTTAAGATATCATTGACCTGATAGAGTTTTAGGTTGGCAACCTTACAAGCTTTCTCCCCCGTCTGGTCTTCGTTAAAAACTTTCTCAATGCTACTTCATTTATCGTTTTTAAACTTTCATTGGCCATACTTGGGAAGATACTTGTATCATTGCTTTCACCTACAACTATATTAGGCAAATTATTACATGCAATCTTATTAAAAAAAGTGTAACTAGCGTGCGATAATTGTACAGGCCCTAGAAAATCTTTCGTTTTTACATTACCATCATTTTCGGGTCCGACATATTCAATCCTTTTCTGTACATTTTCCTCATCTATAATGACATTTTGGTCATTGTTAATAGTTCTGTACAGAATATTTTCATTAATTTGAGGTGGTATAATTTCAACACAATTTGGAGAAAGAGCATGCAAATCGTCTCCACCATCATTATGGAACTGATTGTTTTCACATTTTCCATTTATATGTTCATTTTTATTGTTTTTATTATTATTATTATTATTATTATTATTATTATTATTATTATTATTATTATTATTATTATTATTATTATTATTATTATTATTATTATTATTATTATTATTATTATTATTAATTATTATTATTATTATTTTCTTTATTTTTATTTTCTTTATTATTTTTTCTTTATTATTATTTTCTTTGTAAATTATTTTCTGTATTATTATTTTCTATATGGATGTTCATCTTATTTTCTGTAAATTTATTTTCTATGTTTATGTCATCAATATTTTCAAAATTAACATCATCATTATTTATAGCTTCTACATTAGGATAGAATGTCACTTTCATATTTTGTTTTTCAAAATTTTTAAGACTGCTTACCGAGGCGGTTTCCAGCAGTCGATTCACAAGTTTCCCGTCTGAGGAGTGGCATTTTGAATGGCGTTTACCTCTCCATTTGGGAAAAGGAGTGGATAGAGTGGGCACTCATTTGATTCACATCGAAAGGCTTTATGTAAGAAGCGTGAATGGTAGTAACGTAATTCATTTGATGTGTTATTAAAGGCGTTATTATCATATCTTGATTGCCTTGCTTGACTTCTACCACGCCTCGAATTCCTTTCTTCAGTCGGTTGACTCTTTTTCTGAGAGAGCAGTCGCAGTGAACCAGCCATCTCCGTGGTTGCTTTCATGTGCTCAGCCAGCTGGCCGGAGATCTTGTCATCGTTACGAGTGGAGTCAGGTTTGCGCTCACTTTCGCGCGCACAACTCTGTCTGTTAATAGAGTCTGACTCGTGACTGTCTGTATTCACTCACAGGTTATTTACCGACCCCCAATTTTGGTCGTTATTTACGTGTTGGAAATTTCTATCCTTTCGAATGAAGTTCTTAAATAAGTCGTCTGCGACTTTCACCATCCTATGTAGGTTATTTTCTTCGGCCAATGTGTATACGCTCATCTGTAAACTAGCGGGCAACTCTTCGAGGAACAACTCAATCGCAAATTTTGGGTTGTTATCAACTAGCACATCGAAGTTTTTAAATCCCAATACGCCCTTGACCCTGTTTAGGTATTCGCTGGGAAGCTCATCTGGCCGCATTCCTTTCTTAAAGACTTCCCTTACCCGTTGTCTAAGGGCGGGAAGATATGTTTGTTTGAAATCATCCAAAAGCAGCTGATAGGCATTTTCTTTCAATGGGAATGTGATTTTCGATACAAAAGTATTTGGTAAAATTGAAGCCAACAAACGCACTGGTTCATGAGTATCATCTATATGATTTAGTTTGAATATAGCATTTGTAGCACTCAGCCACCTGATGACATCATATGGATCGAAAGCTGGTAGTTGACTGGAAGTTAAATGGCTGTAAGTCTTCAATAGAGACTTATACTCTCTTCGTCTTGGCTTTGTTGCTGAGCGAGAAGTCGGAGGGGGCGGTGTCTCAAGAGGCTCATTCTCAGAAGAGAAAGAGGAGTGTTGATCTCCCTCCAAGGGGGGTAGAGCACGTTGGGGTGAAGGCGTCTTTCTATTCCCTCTTTTTGTTTTAGGGGAGTTTTTTGAACGACTAGTTTGGAGTCTCTGTGAGAGTTTCTTTGTTGCCACCATGATTTTAAAACTACAAAGAGACTTTGTTTCGTATGTTGTAGCAACCTTTAGACCTAACACAATAGTCCGTTGGATATTTTGAAATGGTTTGGGGTAGATTTGGAATTTTTGTTTCTGCCGGCGCTTGCTTTTATGTAACGACTTAACACTTTTTAATTTCTTAATACAGATTTTCACTCTTCACGTTAACATAAAATTGATTTTCACACAAGTTTTATCACACAGTTTATTTATAGACACAATCACCAATTGATTAAGCCCACAATTAATTTTAGTTTTATATACACAGATTAATTATTCTTTTTATTTTGATTTTGATGGAATTTGATTGCACATTTAATTATTATAATTTTTGACTTCCAGATCAGAAGGTTATTAATTACTTGTAATTAATGAAGTCACTCTAACGGGGATTCACAAGAAATTATAGACTGAGCTACTCAAAGTCTATTAATGAATGAAATCAATCAAATTCATCTGTGTATGTAATGAGAAAACTGTCACTTTAGCGTTTATTAAACAAATCAAATGATAATGGAAATTTAACAATTAGATATTTCGTCAATGATTTAGGGGACAATAGGAACAATACCTCAGCATATAATTAACTATACTGCACGTAATTATAGCAAAATTAATATATTTCCCTGCCACTAACCTAATCTCTGACTTTACTCTAAGGAAATTGAAAACACAAATCTTCAGCACGACCTCTCGCTAAATAGGGTCGGCACACAGTAATCCTGTTTTAGTTTGGCATTTGCTCCATGTAGGATCCTCAGAAAATAATATTTGAATGTTTGGAATGACTGCTTTTCCTCTGCGACGCCCTTCGGCTTCTGCCGACAAGGTGGGAGCTGTAATCGCTGATGGGATGCAGCAGGTCGATTCCTCTTCGACTAAATCTTCTCTCCTCATAATCATGGTTCGGTCGTAATTGTTCTCTGGCCATTCAGGCTAGAGACAATGCGTATCGGGGGTGGAAAAATTCTCGTTCTTCCTATCACTCTCGCTAATTTTCATTCAGCTAGAAATCGTTGCAGGAATTCTCTTCGACGAGCAATTTGCGGCTTCATCAAACGAAAGGCGCTAAACCTCCTTGTTCTCCTACTGACAAATCTTATTGGCCTCTTGCCAGAAACATCTCCAAACAACTTCTGTAAATCTACCTTTCCTACCTCTTATTCGATCTGATGTTTCTGTTTCTGGTGCTAACTCTCCAACTGAAAAGGCCAATCTCTTCGCCTCCTATTTTCTCTAATTCAACCCTGACGATTCTGGCATTCCTCTTCCTCCTCCTTCTCTTCTCAGGTGTTCCATCCTTTGCCTGAGATACATTTGATCGATATGCCATGGGCCTATAAAATCTATCGAACGTAGGAAAGCGGGTGGCACGGATGGCATTCCTCCCGTTTTGAGGAGTGTGCTTCCGTGCTTACCCCGCCTCTCCTTCTTCACTATATTCTCTATGCCTCATACTAGCACTTTCCCTCAGTGTTGAAGCGCGCATATGACCAACCTATCCGAAAAAAAAGAAGAGCCGCTCTGATCCTTCAACTATCGCCCTATAGCTCTAAACTGTATTCTATATCTAAGATTGTTGAAACCCTTCTCAACTCTCATTTCTTTAGACCATTGAATCTCTTCCCTCTTCCGATAGCCAGTCACTTACGAGCCTCGAGGTCTTCTGGGATATACTTTCCTATCTAACAGATTTATGTTTTTCTACCCTTAGGAATTACGGAGACTTGCGTGGTGGCGCTTGACATATTCCAAAGCATTTGACCGGGATGGCAGGCGTCACAGCTCTCCAAGCTCCCCTCCTTTGGGGAGCTTGTTAATCCTCCTTCTCTTTACTTACTTATGTCTTAGTTTTCTCTTTCAAATCGCCTCAATATCGGCCTGTTGTTAGATGGGCACTTCTTCTTCTTCGTTCTGTCAAATAGTTTTGTTTCCTTAGGGTTCTGTCTTAATCTCCTACTTATTCTTGCTTTCATTAATGATTCTTTTCGTCTGCACATATAACTCTTATCCACTCATATGCCATGACTCGACCCTTCATTCTTCAACTCATTCAATTCTGATCCTCTTTACTCTAGAATTGCCTCTCGTCTAATCTTTCCGATTCCATTCTCGCTTATCTAGAAATTTCCGGGTGGGGTCGTTCTCAACCTTTGTGAAATTTAATTCTTTAAAACCCAACTTTTACAAATCTCCCTCTCCTATACCTTCTAACTTTCCCATCTCTTCGACGGTTCTCTCGTCTCTCCTGTTGACAATATAAAATCCTTGGCCTTAACATAAAAAAGTCTTGGAACCTCACATCACAATGGTTGTAGGGGCCCAAAGAAACTGGGAGTTTCTGTTTAGCTGCGAGACTTTTTTCTCTTCACAGTTACTTCCAGTTATACAAATCTTATCCACCCTATGAGGATCTGCTCTCATATCTGGGGCTCAGGTTCATCCGGCTTTGGATGGTCGAGTCAAAGGCAAAGAAGACTTATAAACTGTCCTGTACTTTCTAGTTCACTTACCCTCTATCTTTTGCGGCGCGATGTGGCTTTATCTCTTTTCTATAGGTACCGTGCGGCAAAGTGTTCGAGGAGCCTTTCCCTCGCGTGCCAACCACCTAAACCCCCTCGTAGCACAAGGGGCGCGTGTCGGCACATGATTTTGTGTTGGTATTAGCAACTCCAGACTAGTTCCCGCTGCGGTGCCTCCTTCTTTTCCTGCCACCCTCTGGTTCTGTGGATTTGGGTGAAACTTTATCGCACCAATTTAATCTCCCTCACTTTAAAGCCCGCTTCTGTGCTCATCTGCGTAATTTGAGTTAGTTGAATTTTTGTTGACATTTTAACACCCCCTCCTTGAATGCTGATGCCATGAGCGGTGTTAATAACTGTAAAAAAAAAAAAAAAAAAAAAAAAAAAAAAAAAAAAATTCCCACCGCTGAAGGGGTGGGGAAAGTGCCTCACTTTATTCTACTAAAGCAGTACTCTTTACATAGTATACACACCCACTGATGACATATATGCTAGATCCTTACCATTGACGACTTCCCTAATATCTTATTCTTTTCTCTCCATATATATATTATATATATATTATATAATATTATAATATATAAATAATATATATATATTATATATATATTATTAGGTATATAATTATATAAATATATATATATAACAATATTGTTTTTTAGGACTATTGCAAACACTCGAACTCCGTAATTATGATAATTAATTTTAAAACCACTATATTTTAATTAGAAAAGGAAATATTTAAAAAAACACAAACTAAATTAAAATGACTATGCTTGGACGGTTCGATCCCAACAATACTGTTGGCCTCTTCGGAAGCAAGAAGAAACTTGAATTGAAAAAAAAAATTTAAACTAAATAAGATTCGAATGCGACAAGCAAAGTACACAATCGACTGCAAACAACTAAAAAATATTCTTTCTCGAACCTATTGTATTGTATATTATTCAGGTGTACGGGGAGTAAGCATTTTTCTATTAAAGTGGATTCAATAAACTGATTATTAGTTATGTCAAAATTCAAAAAATCCTGATGAAATATTATAGTTAGGATTAATGTTGATAAAATAAGCTTTCTATAAGTCTGTTATTAAGTTCTTTTGATTAGAGGTGAAAATGAAGATGGAGATCTTTCAGATTAATATTATGATCTTTGTTTATATGACGATAATGCGTTGCTATGGTTACATCTTTTTATGTCATTGCCATGTTGATTCAGTCGAAAGGGTAGTGTCTTTATTATTGTAAACAGGTAATATAATATAGTTTATTATTTCAACTATATTTATTTTAACTTTTAATTAATTTTATAATAATATATTTTGTTTAAAATATTCATTACAGAATTAAGTCTGAAAATGGAAATAAGGATTCTACCAGAAATTAGTCGGCTAATAAAAATAATTTAAAATGTTCAAATTCGTTTTGGTTATACCGCTATATATATATATATATATATATATATATAATATATATATATATATATATAACTATATATATATTAATACTATATATATATATTATATATAAGGTATAAATTTATTTATTATTAATTATTTTCACATGAAGTACCTAATTAAAATTAATTGGAATAGACCCTTTTCTTTATTAATTTCATATATTTCGATATATATACCGCAATAAAATTTGAACTCTGATTATGTATAGAAGATTATCTATAAATGACAGCTCTTTCACAAACTGATGAGACTTATGACAAAAAATGTATATATACAATATCAAACTAATATTAACTTCAACGACAAATTTATAGATGAGCTAGACATGTTTATATCCCATATACATTCTACTTAAGATTACTGCAAATCAGGATATTGGGCTTTTAGAGATAGTGAACATATTATTAGAATTTTACCTACTGATAATGTAGTGCTCGATCATATGTTTATTCACACACTCGGTTTATTCAAATTTACAGATTACCTGGGGATGCTATATTAATTAATAATTCATTTTAATTGATCCGCTTTGTTCAAGCGCATTTACATATATAGTATATATATACTATTATATATATATATATATATATATAATATTATTATATATAATATATATATATATTATTATAAATATATATATATATATAATATAGTATATATATATATATATATATATAATATATATCTATATATATATAATGAAAATGAAATAATAATGAAATTTGAAAAAAAAGGATTAATTTTATTTTTTATCTTCATATGTTCATTTCCAATTAATGATGACTTGGAGCGCCTTCACACTGATATATAATATATATATATATATAGTATATACTATATATATATATATATATATAATATATATATATAAATATTATTTATATATATATATATATTATATATATAAATATATATAGATTATATAATATATATATATATAATATATATATATTAATATGATATTAGAACTATATTATAATATATATATAAGAATATAATTTATATAATATATATATATATATATATATTATATATATATATAGTATATATATATTTATATATTTATATATATATTATATATTATATATATAGTATATAATATATATAATATATAATATATATATATATTATAATATATAATATATATGTATATATATATATATATATAATATATATATATATATTATAATGACAAAATATACTTAGTATTCGTATAAATATAAATAAATTATTATAATTTATAGAATACATAGAAATTAATATAATTCAAGATTTATAGAAAAATGATAATAAAAAAAAAATATAATAATTAATTGGCAAATATTATTAAAAACTTTAATGTTCAATACACGTACTTGCGGGAGTGATTATGCTCTAATATTATTCTCAATAGTACAAGAGGTGACTTACAGTATAAGCAAGTATCTATTAAAAAGAGAATTAAATCTCACTCTGGAGTTTTATCCAGATGAGTGCTTATAGGAATACTGCGTGTCACATTTAGTACAGGTCAGCGTTAATCGTACTATAAATCCATGTAGTATCTACTGTGCTCCAAAATATCCGAGAACCGAAAATGGAGTACTTGATGTCTCCATCAGTCACAGAGTACGCATAGGAGTTGTACTATAACCTCTAAGCTCTGTGAAGAAATTTGTGCTAGACCTGCTTCTCTCTCACCAATACATTAAAACTTTTTTACTTTTTGTTTAGACTTAAATTAATAAATTTATAATACAATAAATAAATAAAATGTTAAAATTAAACTTAAAAATCATTGCTTGTTTAAAAGATTTATTATTATATAATTATATTGTTATTCCAATGTTTAGCGAAATCTCATTCTTCGGACATAAATTGATAAAATTTTCTTTAATTTTGTTATAAAATTTTTAAAATTTTAATTCTTCTAACATAGCGATAGTGTTCTCTTTAGTATTCATCCACTGGTGTGAGAATCATTATCCACATGACAATCATTTATTATCTTCTTTTCTCCACCTATAACGTTTAATTAAAAAATATATATTTTAATATATTATATGTCATATTTCCGGTTCTTAATCATTATAGAGCTTGATTCGTAATGAGAAAGAGGTTTCTGATAAATTACTTATATAATTATATATATAACATTTTAATATTCCTGATTATTTAAATTGATTAATTTTATATTATTAAATAAATTAAGTAGCTTAATTTATTAATTTTGATTAATATTTAACTACTAAATATTATATTTGTGAAATTAAATATATTTGAGATAAATTATAAGTAAAATTTTGAATTAAAGAACATTCTATTCTATGTCCGCCTAAGTAAATATCACCGATTGCTGTTCAGCACGATAAACATTATCTTTAAGGTGTTCTTAGGGGGAAAACCTAATAACTTGCGTCCTGTGGATAGATGGGAATATTTGATGCTACTTCTACTCTCAATTCATATGTTTGGCAGAGCATCTTTAATATACAGTAGGTCTTAATATCTCAATGGTAGAGGAGGAGATATCCCATTCCATTTAAAAAAAAATTCAATATCTCCATGAAACTGGCGAATTCTTGGTAAGATGGATTTAAATTAAACTGCTTCATTCCTGTCATGATAGAATGATTCAATTATTCCTAGCGCTGACATTCCAAATCACATTTTACCCCCTTCTAAGCTCCTATGGAGTTTCACCGTATATTATGGTTTCTCATTTGACCAGAAGCTGCAATTTCCGTTTTAATATATTCTCTTCTTACTACGACTCACAGAAAGATTCATATTCAAAGTTGTGGAGTAAAATAATTTTGATAAAAAATTATCATAATCTTTCCCTACCTAACCCAAATTTTAAAGATGAGCACATTTGTAGGTTTTGAAGGAAGTTTATAATATTTAGCGTGAAATGCAGAAGATTAAAAAAATTCACACCATATAACCAAGGTAGATAGATGTAAATAAGGATGCACGACATTGAACATGCCTGTAGCTACTAATTTCCACACAAAATTCATTTAAATACACTGCACTACTTGTGGATCGTTCGCTTCATAAACATAGACTGGTCACTGAATGAAGACTGGGATGTTTTCATAACTTGTTTAAAGTTACACTCAAAGTTCAAAACTGCATTTTTAGTACTTTTACCAAAGGATATCTGAAGAACTGGGGATACATTAAAAAAATGTCCTGCATTGGCTAGATTCCAAGCTCTTATATTTATGCACCCGATGACACCCCTTTTGGTAGAAATGTTTAGTAGTAGTTACAAAAACTTAAATATATGTACTGGGAAAATCCTGTTTACTGTTTGTATGTATGTATACACATGAAGTAGTTGTATTAGTTGTGAAGTAATTATAAACTATTGAAAGTCAATCTGCTTATGGAGTTTATTAATAGTATTGAAGTTTGATTTAGAAGTAAATTCTTTAATTTCAGCTGTACTCATAAAAAATTGCTCATCTCATGAAACTTGTGAAGATTGTCTTAGTCGTAACTCAAGCTGTTTATGGCTTGACTGTGTTGGTGAACAATATTGTGATGAAGGTCCACAGGAAATGTGCAATTCTTTAGAATGTATGTTTTTTTTTCCAAGCATATTTTCAAGCAAAAGTAATGCTTTTGCGAAAAATGTGTAATCATTTATGCTGCCTAGGTCTAACATGAACTAACAATGGGGTGGTGTGTTAATAAAAGGATAACTACTCAGAAATATGCTTTGGCATTGTTAACTATTATTTCTTTGCTCACAGCTACAAAATTTTAAGTAACATAATTCAATTTTAAACCATTATAAAACTTAATCAGGCAACTTTTGTATTTGGTTATAATCCTTTCGAGTAAAACCTTAAAGCCACGTATAAGACCATTTATTTTTGTTCCAAAGTTTATATATATCAATAAAATTATAAATTGTACATAAATTAGAACCTTTTTAAATAAATATTGTCAGCAATTGACATTTACAGGATTAGTCTAAATCTGGGTAATAAAATAATTTGTAATTTGCCTTATTTAATTGGTTTTGGGTTGAAGCTTCATTGTCAAATTAAACCCATTTCAACACATTAAACAGCATTTTTTTTTCTAATGCTAGAGTAATTTTACTGAATTAAATCTTCTATAAACCTATGAAAATGTTGACATCCTCAGTTGAAATATTACACTGCTTTTATTGCTTTCATCATTTTGTTACAGGCCTAACTCATCAGTTTTTATATTCAGTCTTTATAAACTTCTAATCCTATTTTATTATTATGTTTACCATATATATAATATATATTATACTATAATATATATAATATAATATATATATATTATATATATAAGTATATATATTATATCAATATATAATATAATAGTATTATTATATATATATAGTATATATATTGCTTAGATGAAAAGGGAACAGATTTAGGCAGGTGCTAGTAGGGAAAGTTGTGAATGATAGAAATGTTGCCTGGTGCAATTAAATCCTTGGTGCAATACACCAAAGGGGGGGGGGTGAATTAAGTCTTTAATGCGCTACGGTTTTACATCATGGTATGTTGTTACCGTTGCTGTTAATGTATAGTAGTGAAACTATTGATGTGGAATAAGAGGTATAGATCCAAAGTACAATGTGTTCAGATGGACAATCTTAGAGGTGTGTGTTAGGTGTGGAAAGAATTGATAAAATGAGGAATGAATGTATTAGGAGTTGTGTGGTATGAGGAAAGGAGTAAATGAGAGAATAAACGAGAGTACATAGAGATGGTTTGGTCATATGGAAAGGATATATGATAGTCAGTTGGTTAAGTGGATGTATAGTGGTGTGTGTGTTGGGAATCGACTGGCTGGGAAACATAAGAAAAAGTGAGTCATTGAAGGGATGTATGAAGGCAAGAAATGTAAGTGTGGCAGAGGCGAGAAGAAAAGTGCATTATAGGAGTGAATGGCAGGGTTTTTCTGAGGAGGGGGGGGAGGGTATGGTTGTGGACCTTGCCCAAAGGATTAGCCCTACATTGACGAGATACCACAGTGCAGATCTGTCTCATGGTTGTGAAGCCATAGGGTGAATTTTTTTTACTGCACTAAGCTCTCACTTAAGGGATGGTAGGGGTGGGTTTTTTTTTCTTTTTGACTTATGTTCTACTGACTTTTCTGTTTCTGGTGTATGTTATGCACCTCGCCACCAATCTGGGGAAAGTAGGAAGATTATATATTATATATAATATAATATATATATATATATGAATATAATATATGGAGATATATATATATATATATATATATATATATATATATTATAATATATATATATATATATATATTATATTATATATATATATATATAATATAATATAATATAATATGAATATAATATATATTATATATATAATATACATATATTTATCATTATATATATATAGTAATAGTATATATATATATATATATATATTTTATATAATAATATAATATATATAATATAATATATATATAACATATATATATATATATATATTATTAGATATATATATATATATATACTATATATAGTATATATACTATATATATAGCTATACTATATATATATATATATATATACTATATATATATATAACGTAATATATTATATATATATTATATATATAAAAAATTATATAATCTGTGTAAGAATAAATGGAGTGGAGAGTGAATGGTTTAATATTACTAGCACTTGGAGTGAGGCAAGGATGTGTTATGGCTATTTAATTTGTATATGGATGGGGTGATTAAAGAATTAAAGGTTAGGAGTGGCAGAGGAGGAGATTAGACTGCTGGGAGAATGGGAGTGAGTGGGAGGGCTTGCACTGCTCTATCTGTATGCAGATTTGGTTTGGTGTGCGGCTGTCTGTCTCAGTGTTGGCGAAGCTCTTAAGTGGGTTTATGGCGGTGTCCAGTTCGGTTCGCATTGAATTAAGAAAGAATATATTCCATAATTTTTAATTTTTTGTAACTAGTGTTTTCTGGATAAGAATTTCATAAAATATATCTTACAGGTAAGAAAACAACAACAACAACAACCCCGCCTCCTACAACCACT
Organism: Trachelipus rathkii; assembly: GCA_015478945.1. Classification (NCBI taxonomy): domain Eukaryota; kingdom Metazoa; phylum Arthropoda; class Malacostraca; order Isopoda; family Trachelipodidae; genus Trachelipus; species Trachelipus rathkii. The sequence goes on along the minus strand of JABUQX010109917.1, from coordinate 52,744 downwards.
ACAGCTGCTCCACCTAATACTACCACAACTGAAGAGACTACAACTGTTACAACAGGTATAATATATATATTTATATTATATATAATATATATATATATATTATATATATATATATATATATAGTATATACTATGATAATATATATATATATTATATATATATATACGATATTTATATATATATATATATTTATATAGTATATATATATAATAAATATATATATATATTATATTATATATATAAATACGTATATAAATATTATAATAAATCATATATATATATATATATATATATATATATTATATATTATATACTATATATATAGTTATTATATATATATAATATATAATAATCATAATCACCACCCACCTTCTTTCCCAAGACTGGGGGTAAGGTGCGTAACATGCACCGGAAACAAAAGTAGTAGAAGAATATGACGCAACTCTAAAAGAAAGCCCAGCCTTATTGCCCCCTTTATACCTTTTAGTGAGAACTTGTCTCAGTCAGAAAATCCACCATAGAACTTCCCGGGACCGCGGCGGACCCTCACTATGGCATCTCGTCAATGTGGGGTTCATGCCTTGGCCCAGGTGCGGCCACAGACCCATACCCCGCCTCACAAAACCCGCCGCATTCCACTTCCTATTATGCCATCTTTCTTTCTCGCGCTTTGCCAAACTCTCATTTCTGCTCCTCGCAGCATTCCTTTTACTGATCAATCCACTTTCTTTGGTCTCTCGGCCTATCGATTCCCAGCACACACACACACCACTAAACATCCGCTTAACTAACCGACTGTCATCCATCCTTTCCACATAACGAAAACAATTCGACGTACTTTCATTTATTCTCTCATTTATCCCTTTCTTCACACACAACTTTCTAATACTTTCATTCCTCCTTTTATCAATTCTTCACACCCCTCAAAGATTGTCCATCTTGAACATATTGTACTTTGATCTATACATCTTATTCCATACCATAGTCTCACTACTGCTATACATTAACAGAGGTAAAAAAACATACCCTATGTAAGACCCCAAGCGCAGCTTCATGGAGTAGTCCCCTTTACATTCCACAACGATTTAATCTGCACCAGCCACCCTCCGCCATATTAAAACTTTTCCTACTTGACTCTTGGCATGCAAATCATTCTCTTTTCATCCAACATAGTATTCCTAAATATTCAAACTTCCTAGGAACTTGTTCACAGTGTTACCATTCTAAACATAACTCACAGTGAGACTGTCCTCACTCACAACCATAACCTTACTCTTATCTATGTTTACTTTCAAACCCCTCCTTTTACACACGCCTGTCAAATACCTCTATACCAATCCTTCTCAAACTCTATTAAGGATTCTGGTCACACAAGACCAAATGCATCCGTCACTATGTAAGTAGAGCACCCTCCACTCTCTTCCATCTCTCCATCATTTCTAACACCATCCTATATATATTATATATACCGTATTATAATATATATATATATATATACAATACTATATATATATATATATATATACTATACTCTATATTATATTATATACTATATATATATTATAGTATATATTATAATATATATATATATATATATAATATATCATATACGGGTATATTATAAAACTTCAATAAAATCCTTCTTTAACGTTGCTGTATCCCTTCTCAAGAGGGTAACACGGGTGGATCACAGGCTTTCGAACTGTCTATGTACAAATAATCCAAAAACCCAGCGCCACCTACCGTGTTCGCAGCTGAGTTTTAATTTTGCCCCCCCCCCCAGGAAGATAAAACTCAGTACTGCTACGCGGGGTTTGAACCAGCAGTTTTCCTTCCGTCGGGGCAATCTGGAGAAAAGTCGGCGAGTCACGACCTCCTACGCCACTAAACGTTCGTATATAGTATATATATATGATATATATATATAGTATATACTATATATATAATAATATTATATATATATATATATCTATATCTCATATATATATATATATATATATATTATATAATTATATATATATATATATAGGGAGGCCGGGGGCGGGACGGGGGAAGAGACGCCCACCGCATATAATATATATATATAATATATATATATATATATATATATATTAATTTTTTTCAGAGCCTCCTACAACAACAGAGAACACCAATACCACCACCGCAACTACGACGACAACACCTACCACTACTACCACAAATGCTACTACGACAACCCCTGCCACCACTACTGCAAATGCTACCACAACTTCACCTGCCACTACTACTTCTAATGCTACTACAACTTCACCTGCCACCACAAGTACAACTACAGAAGCGCCTCACCATAGACATTTTGATGCGGGAAGTTTTGTGGGTAAGTGTTAACAATTTAGTTTGTAAGACTTTTTATCCTCTAGAAAATTGTGAATGTAAATGTGTGATTAAAGCTTATTGTTAATTTCTTATTATTTAGGATTTTGATTTTGTATGTTGTAAAAAGAGGAATCAGACTTTGTTGTTGGTGTTGTATATTATGCATGATACTAATTAGTGATTAGGTTATTATATATTGTCTTATATAAAAATAGTTGTCCTCTAAAATTATTATTAGCGTAGTTTCTATCAATGGACAATTATGTACTCTAATCTTTTATTCCTAAATTGTAATTCGAAATTTCATCTTTATTTAACCTACAATAACCCCCACCCCCCTTCTCTGAATTTTATTCTACCGTGAATTAGTTTCTTGTGATCAATAATTTTTACTTCCTCCCTAGGGGATGTTCATAAAAAATTTCGTAATCCTGGAGGGAGAACAGATTGGTCCTTGATAGTGTTATGAATTGTTAAAAAGGTTTAGGTGGTCTTGTTTCTAGCGTTATTAAGTCTACATGTATTATATGAGAACAAATTAAAACATATATAATTAAAACTTTAACTAATTAGCAAGTGGTCAGAAAAGTTTTTTTTACTATTATTTTTTGCAACAAGTTATACTAGTGTGTTTTGCAGAAACTTTTTAGTTTCATTTTTAGAAATAGAAAAGGGGGCGCTACTTAATTATCAAGGTGAGGGTGTTGAACTTGCATGACAGGTACTTTGCAAGGGAGAGGGGAGAGCTAAAAAGAACATTAATATGCGTTACAGAATTTGTGAGCAGTCATTAGTCATCAATAAATTAAAATATTATCATCATTGCTACTACTACTACTACTATTGTTGAAATATAAAAGGAAAACTTACTTGAAATGTATGTATGTTTTTATCATACATAAAACTTCATTCTATAAAAATGTCGCTGAAGGTTACAATCATCATAAATTCATACCCCGAAAAAAATTGGCAAGGGTAATCTGATAGGAAGTATAGTAATGAAAAATCTAATACTATGGGTGGAATGATAACACCGATTTTATTAAAATTTGTAGTGGTTTGCAAATTAATCCTATTTATGTAGTTTACTAGCCAGCAGGAGGACTTTCCCATATATTTCCATTTTACTTTTATGCGCCACGTCCTTGAACATGTCTTCTCAGCGGCTTAAGTATCTTTAGAAAATAAAATCCTCCAGTCTTCTATTTTCTGAAGAATTACTTGCAATACTGTAGATGCTAGAGTATTGCTTGTAATATTGTAGATGCTGGAGGATTACTTGTAATACTATAGATTCTAAATTTCTGAATATCGCTTTGCTTTTACAGGTGGGATGATTTTGGCACTAACATTGACGGCAGTAGCCTTCGCCGGTTGGAAGTTCTACAGAAGAAGAGCTCTTTCTACAAGTTACACCAACTTGTAAGTTTTTTTTATAACTTAATTTTCTTCTTGAACGGCTTTTTTGATTTATTTTTTTTTTTTCTAAATTTGATTTATTTTATTTAGACCTTTTCTATACGAGCGGTTAAAAAGCTACGTCAACGCTTCGCTAACGCCAGATTAATAGGTCACTAAATAGTAGATAATTCAATCTATGAAAGCGCTTCAAATTCTCTTATTGATGACCTATTTAATAAGCCTTAGCGCAGCGCTTCCAATGCAGAGTTTTAATCGCTCGTACAGGGTGGGCCTTAAGAGCTTGATTATTTTAATTTACTTTTTGTTTTTGTCTTTTTTTGTTTTTGCAGTTAAAAATTGAGGAAATTGTTTGAGGGGAAGTCACTAGCCACCCCTTTCCCCACTCTTGCATGGAGAGTTTCCTTAGTTTTAACATCTTTTCTTACCACACTCCTCCCTCATGCACAAAATTCTGGCTTTATATAGTGGACATCTTCCTCGCATGGGTTTTCAACATATTATATAATAATAAGGATTAGGATTAAATTTTATAATTGGTCGTGCTAATTAAATGGAATCTCATTTTGGAATCTCATTTTTTTTCATTTTTTTTATACATTTTGATGAAAGCATATTTATTTTTATTTGATGTACAAATTTTTTTCTCAATGAACCACCACCACCGTCACCTTTTTTGTTTCTCGTGTTTTTTGAAAACGCTTAGGGTGTAGGGATACATTGATAATAAATTTCATATATTCTCTCCATAATAGATTATTATTATTATTATTATTATTATTATTATTATTACGGCAGCATAGCTCTTAGATAAGTATTATTCCAGTCACTCATATGTAATCAATGTTATTAAGATATTAAAATATAATTTTTTTTATTGCTATAGAGACCCCGTGTGCTAAAAAGGTAGGTATCAATTTATTATAATCACCCCATATTAGTATTAGTAGTCATAAAATTGTATTTGACGTCTGTATACTTTATTATTATTAATTTTATTCACAGGTGGGAGGGTGTAAATTAGGGGCAAACTTCCCCATGTTGCTTGTGATATAGATTGATTATATATATATATATATATATATATATATATATATATATATATATATATATATATATATATATATATATTTTTATTTATATATTTATATATATATTTATATATATATATATATATATATATATATATATATATAATACATTGAATGTATATTTTTGTTGAATTTGTAATTTGATCTTGCCTTATTTTGTAATATTTTTATTTCTGAAAATTTTTATTTTTTAGTAGATATTTATAGCTTTGTATTAAAGGAGTGGTTGTGGCATGCTTTTTTGATTTTCATTTTGTCCATCCTTTGATTTCAGTGTTTTTGATTTTTTTATTTTGATTTTTTTGTGATTTTTTATTTATTGATCCAGGTAGGTTTTTATTTTTTTGAATTTATTCTAGTAGAGATAATGAAAAAGATGATGGTAGATTAAGAAGGTTTCTGTGCTGCTTTGAGGTATGGATTTAATAATCGAAAAACGTATTTGTCCAATACTTCAAGAAAGAATAGCTTTCTTTCACAGATTGTTAATAATTTAACTATTTTGTTGGGCATTAATGTCTTGAATTAATTTTATAGGAATGGTCTGAAATGAGCTTGAGGAAATGAGGAAAAACTTTTAAAAAATTTGAGAAATGATACAAATACGTGGCACGTCATTTGTTTTTTTAGAAGTGAAAGTGAAGCAACTGTACTACACCTCTATCCTGGTAGTACGTTTCTCTTTGTGGTGAGCTTGGGATACGTCGAGAGATCCATTTCGTGACAATTTTATGATTCAAAAATGGGGAAATCTGTTTTATTGGTTGAAGCCGTATTTGGACATGTTAATATAATTTCTCGAATAATTTGAAAAATATTTATTATACAGAAAAGTTTTTCGCCTCCTCGTACTTAGTACCATCTTTTTAAACTAGATACGCTGATCAAAGTTGTATTTGGGAGTTTAGACGAATCTAGTATATTATGGTGTCTTGAAAAGAAATCCGCCTTGATATGGGGTCTTTTATTGGATTTAATTAATGATCAAAAGTTTTTTAGCTCGGACTTTAAACTTAATAAATATACTTTATATATTTGCTTTCATGAAGGCATAACAAATAAGATAGCTAAAGCTTAAGTTTTGTATGTGATAAACTATCAAGGTTGAAGAATTTTGCAGCAAGTTGACATTTAGAAATGAAACCAGTTACGATATTTTTACTTAATATTTCGGAAATCGGTTGTTGTGTCCCTTAGAAAAATTGTTAACTTCAGTGGTCTAACGTACGTTCTCTAATGCTCGTTTTACATTATATGTTGAACCTTAGACCGCAACCGAACAGTGTTTTTTTTTATTGTCCGCCAGATCACCTACGTTTTCCCTTTAGAGTATATCCGATTTATATTTGACAACCTCCTGGTTGGAAAGCTCACTGCTTTCCATAGGAACCTTGTATAACAAATCTTTTTTTTTTTTTTTTTACGAAGAAATATAAAGATTAAAATGTTTTCTCAATGGTTCCAACCCTCCCTCTCTCGAGCATCAGATACTTGTACCCACTACATAATCCTAGTTTAGAGTAATTATGACACCATCTACCTACCTTCTAAAAATGGAATCTAATTAATGTAAAGTCAGAAGGTTTCCCCCATGCCTTACGGTTGCAAACCCTATAAAGAGACTAAGGAATTTTTAAAATTAAGTCACACCTAACTCATTCACTTAGTGATAAATAAGTTAAAACTTTTAAAAAAGGATTGAAAAGTGAATGTTTGGCAAATATTTTCATATATTTTTACTTCCATTCGAAGCTACGGAATATGAGAAGCGAATAATAGTTCTCCAAAAAACTAAAGAAACTAGATTAATTCAGATTTGGCTTAAATATAGATTTGGGACCATAATCCCAATATACGAGTGTAAAGAAGAATATAAGTTTTTATGGCCAAAATATTTTTAAAAAGCAAAGTAACTTTGAGGTAATATCGATATTTTTGACCATTTCAAGAAACTTAGATGTAGAAGAAATTTATATATTTACTACCTTGTTCATTCTGATATAAACTTGTTAAAATTTGCAGTTAAGAAGTTTATGATAACCATTTTTACACATGCTATCACGTTCCTGCTAAATCCGGTTACGTTACTAAACGAACTATACTACTGAAAGTTCAGTTAAGCTTAAAGTGTAACTTGAAAACGTGAAATGTTATTAAAATTTTAACAACATTCTAGAGACCTGAAACAAAAAACATATCCGTTAACCTTTCAATGACTAGCTTGCCAATAGAGAAGTTCTGGTCTAATAAACGGAATCAAAATTTTGCACGGAATTTCGGTTTTGTAATTGTACAAGTTTTTATTTATTATATAATAATGTAACTAATATTTGATAAATAATAGACGTATTTAACTCGTGCTAAATATTTTTAAAATGTAAAGGTCTTATCTACTGAATGGAAATGTATAAATATTTAGACATTCTTCCTCTTAAATTTTGGATACTTTTAATTACTTTTTGGCCAAAATCTGACAACATGGTAAGATGTTTATATCGTGAGGTGAGTGCCACCCGCGCCTCACATTTTCATGAGCCACTACTTTAGGGGGACTTATTGAAATTCGTTTTCCTTGATTTTAAAAGGCTTATAAACTAATACTTATGTTAACTAAGTTTTATTCATTATTATTAATAATTTTTATCGCGGCTTTCATTTAACACGTTTTCGCAATTTTCGTTCATCAGATATAAAAGGTAAGTTGATTATATTTTATATTTAAAAGTTTCTAAATCTAACATTTTTGGGTTGTTCACTTATCACATATTTAACTGTTTGGCAATATTTACATTTTTTTTTTTGGGTGGTGTCACCTTCAAAAACATTACTAGCACTTATCGCACTTCATTGTTACTAAAATTTAATGGCAATTTATATTA
>JABUQX010109917.1:32500-40000 GCA_015478945.1 Trachelipus rathkii | reverse complement strand
TGATAGCCTGAGGTGTCGAAACAGAACGTGACCTACCAGATCTACAGCGATCTTTTACATCACCAGTTTATTCCTCGAATAACTTTATTGCACGAATCACAAACATAAGTCTGGTATGTAGCGGCTGCTGAATCTTGAAAATTGTACTCTTTTTCTATGCCACCGTTACGTAACTGTATAACAGCAAGACGGTTTTGTTTATCGCTTCACTCCATAGTTATTTAATATGCAACTTTAATTTTGTAACTATATTTTGGGAGTATTTGATTATATATATATATATATATATATATATATATATTATATATATATATATATATATATATATATATATATATATATATATATATATATATATATATATATAAATATATATATATATATATAATTATATGTGCTGTTAAATATTGCATAATCCTATATATTACAATTCACCATCACTCACGGGAAGGTCCATTTTCAAGGGGGGGAGGGGCAGAAAATAAAATATAGAAAAACTCACCCAAGAACAAGCTTAACGCAAATCTTCAAAGGTGAGCGCAGCAGTACGTGGCTTTAAAGAGGGGAAAAAATTAAATACACCAGTGATATATACAGAAGGCAAGGAGGTCCAAAAGAACAGAAGTACCTGGAAAAGGAGCACCACAACGAACAAGTCCTGGGTTTTCATACTCACCGCAATATTATGCGAGAGCAAGGCACCCTTTTTGATACGAGGGCGACGTAAGGGTGGTGGAATGCAAGAGGTCAACTCCCCCGGGCATCTGCCGCAGTAGTACCTATAGAAAAAAAATATATATATATACGGTATATATATATATATATATATATATATATATATATATATATATATATATATATATATATATATATATATATATATTATATATATATATATATATATACTAATAAAAAACTCCCCACCAGAATCCCTCCCCAAGCCAACCAATCTCCCACCTCACCAGACGTCACATTTTGTTCCCCCTCCCTACATCACAGATTAACCTGGGACACAACCACCGACCTACAATCAGATCATCTCCCTATCCTCATATCTCTGACCTCCCCCCACCAAACCCCCAAAAAAAAGACCACCACATTTACCAACTACAAAAAAGCTAACTGGACAGAATTTACTAACCATATTGAATCCCATATAAACCCTACACCAATACATGACATAACAACATTAAACACCTCCATCATTCATTTAAACAACACAATCATCAAATCAGCCAATCTCTACATACCTAAGGGTCACAGAAAATCCTACAATCCTAAACTATCCCCCGAAATCAGTCAACTTATTAAACAAAGAAACTCCCTCCGAAAACTCAGACCATACACCACATTAATCACTAACCAAATAACTAACCTAAACACTCAGATCTCTAATCTCATAACCACTAACACTACTAACAAATTTACAGAATACCTACAAAACAACATCTCACGCATTGATAATAAGAGAACCTGGCAGGTTATCAAAAAACTAAACAACTCACAAAACAACCCCCCTCCCTCACACGAATCCCCATCCTTGCCCGACAACTCCCTTCCTTCCTCAAAACAACAAGCAGACAGCCTCGCAAAACACTACGCTAATATCTCCCGTAAACCTACTCTCCTCATTAATAGAGTAACAAAAAAACAACTCAAAAAACTTCCCTCAGACCACAACCCTCCACCTCCTTTTACAACCAACATGATATCAGAGACAATCAAAACCCTTAAAAATTCACCAGCAACAGGACCAGACTCAATCTCAAACTTCCACCTGAAACACCTAGGAGGAAAAGCAATTCTTCTCATCACAGAAATCTTTAACAAATCCTGGAAACTTAATTATATACCCCCAATCTGGAAACAAGCATTCATTATCCCAAAATTGAAACCTAAAAAAAGACCCCAATTCCCCATCCTCCTATCGCCCAATCTCTCTTCTCTCCACCATCAGCAAACTACTTGAGAAACTAATATTAAAAAAAATATCCCCACACATCACCCTCCCAGAATTCCAACATGGATTTAAAGGCAACCATTCAACAACAACAGCCCTCACCTCCCTCACACAACACATAATTAATGGCTTCAACCAATCCCCATCACACAGATCCATACTTACAGCCATCGACATTAACAAAGCCTTTGACACTGTCCCCACATATATCCTTATACAAAAAATTCTTCAATCCCCCCTAGAAACAATGATAAAAGTGGCTTTCAATTTCTTACCAATAGATATGCAAAGTCTCATAAAAACAAACCCTCTGCACACTCCATCAAAACTGCAAAATCGGCGTACGCAGCAAGGGCGCATTCTCTCTCCATTCCTCTTTCAATCTCTTTACAGCAAGATCTGCCCACCCCTACTAACAATCCACCAACTATCATGTACGCAGCGACAATTCAGTCTCTTTCCCCACATACCACTTGTTAAACACAGCCACCCCAGCACACCAAGAATACCTACAATTATTAGAAACTTGCTACTTCACCAATAGAAGACAGCTTGCCCCCCTTAATCCTCCATTACCTCCTAACCACTGACGGCGCTGCCCATCCTCATTCCACCCAACCCCCAAATTAGTCTATTTGAACACCAACCCCCTTCAAACAAACCCCAAAAATATTTAGGACTCACTTACGACACACATATGACTTTCTCCCCCACATCGACCAAATTACTTCCTCAACCCAACGGAAATTAAACACCCTCCGAACTCTCTCCCAACACAACTTCAGCGACAGAAAACACACCCTTACCACAATCTACAAACAACTCCACAGAACTAATATAAATTATGCCTCCCCCGCATGGTTCCCAGCACTATCACAATCCAACATAAATAAATTGCAAGTTACACAAAACATTGCCCTAAGAATAATCACTGGATGTACGAAAACAACCCCCATCCAGCATTTACATGACGAGACACATCCTTCCCATCCCTACCCACTTGAAGATGGTAGGGACACAATTTTTCCAGAAAACACTCAATCCAACCCATCCATGCCACCAAATACTCTCCACCCCCCCCGCCCCGACTCAAATCCCCCCCCCCCCCCCCCCCCCAACTTTATAATGACATCTACAACAACATTCCTCCCCCACCCCCAAATAGGTCTTGGCTCTCTCACATCCATACCCAATTAACTAACACATATCTACAAAATCGCCCCAATAACAATCTACTAAACACCCCATCCCCAAACATCTCCCCTACAGAAGAATCACTGTCCAGAAGAAACCAAATTAACCTCGCCCGGAGCAGATCAGGCCACCACCCAAATCTTATGCAATATAAATTCAGATTCAAACTAGACAACGTTATATCCCCCATTTGCACTAGATGTCATATATCCCCGGACACAATAGAGCACTTCCTTCTGGAGTGCCCCGCCCTCGACGCTCCCCGTACCACCTTTGCTGTAACTTCTATTCTTGACCTGTGGAACCGCCCTCGAGCGGTGGCCGGCTTTCTGGAGGCGGTGTGGCCCCTCTAATAAGGTGGGCCAGGGGCAGAAATGTATGTATGTATATATATATATATATATATATATATATATATATATATATATAATATACCTTATATATATATAAAAATATATAATAAATAATCTAATATGATTCTAATATATATTAGTGATGGGACGATTATGAAATTTTTGCCGATGACGATGACGATGACGATTAGAGCAAATTTCACCGATGACGATGACGATTAATTGAAAAAAACTAGTTCTAACTTTCTCCATCCACTCACTCATCTTTTCATCTCTCTATATATATATATATATATATATATATATATATTATATATATATAATATATATATATATATTATATATATATTATCACTATAATATATATATTAGTGCTGCAGGTAACATCCGCATCCGCGGAGCATCCGCACAATATTAAAGATCCGCATCCGCATCCTCTCCGCGCTTTTGGTGGGCCCTGCGGATGTTGCGCGATTCTTTGTTGTCGATGATTTTGATAAAGAATTCTATAAATAAAAATACTTAAATTGATATCTGAAAATGAAAATGAAAATGAAATGAGTAGAAGGTAATTCAAAACGCGTTTTGATATCCAATTGCTTACTGTTTATCAACGAGTTCCAACTCTGCTGGAATGGTGGCACTTCAATATGATGGAAAAAATGGTAATTATTTCAAAAAACGCTCTTGCTTTGTTACGCACAGGTGTATTCCAAAGCTAAGATTCTACTAATGTGGAAAATGACATCATATCACACGCATTAAGCTATGAAACCATTTTGAAGAATTACCAAAAAAAATAAGCGGCTCTGGCATGCTTGTTCGATGGATTACCATTAATCCTCAAACGCTAAGGAGGCATTTTGAAACATCTTCAAATAAAATGATGACGGTTTTAAAAAGAATGAAAGATGTAAATAAACTAGGGCTAGAAAAACGCTTTGGTTTTCTGGGAAATTAACTGACCTTCTATCTATTGCAACTTACTTAGATCCCAGTTAAAAGGCAAGTTTTTTTGTAAAACAATATAGAACAAGGTAAATCGTCACTTTGTGTTGCAGTTGAAACACTTCATCCAAACAGTTTATTAATTCGCCAACCCATTTAAAGAAAAAAACGAAATCTACAGAACCATCACCTTCTACACAAATAATAACAGATTTCGCTGAAAGAATTTCTAAACAGTCAGTAGTGATCATCGAAACACAGCGCATTACAAAAGATGTAGTGGCAAATTGATTGAAAACTTACACCAAGATAAACGGCTAGCTACAAATGATGATCCTATCAGTTGGTGGAAAGTTAAGCAAAATGTTTTTCCAAGCTTGAGTAAACTTGCAGGAAATACTTGGCCTGTCCCCCAACTAGTGTTCCAAGTGAAAGAGTATTTATCAATGCTGGGCTAAAATAAGATGAAAAGAGATAACAGACTCATCAACAGATAAGGCAGGAAAAATTGATGTTCTCAACACAACCTTCAATGATTTGAATTTCAATATTATGCAAAAAGTTATAATCCACCTGTAAATCTCTCTTTCATTAAAGGGGCGAGGTTCGAGAAAGAGGTTGTTTGCTGCATTTAAGTTGGGTCCCCGTCCCGCATCCTGGTTAACACAATTATCTTAATAGATTGTGGCTAAAACTAATGAAATATTTTATATATATATATATATATATATACTTATATATATATATATATATCATATATATATATATATTATATAATATATATATATATATATTATATATATATATATATATATATAATACTATGAAACATCCGCATCCGCATCGGCGATATAAAAATCAAGCATCCGCATCCCGCATCCGCGGATGCGAGAAAAATGACATCTGCTGCATCATTAATATATATGATATATATATAATATATATATATATATTTATATATCTATATATATATATATAATATATATATATATATATATGCTATATATATATCTTATATATATTTATATATATATATATATATATAATATATATATATATATATATATATATAATATATATATATATATTAGTATATTAGTGATTATATATAAGGCTGTAGACAGGGGGGTCAGGGGGTTCAACCTCACGAAATTATTTTAGCGATGATCAAAATTTTTGATACTAAGTTCTCCTAATAATAATATAATAATAATAATAATAAATAATAATAATAATAATAATAATATAATAATAATAATAATAATATAATTAATAATAAAAATGAAAAGTATTAATTAATGGAAATGAGGAGACCTGTTTGTGTGTGGTCCGAAACGATTTCTTAGGTCAAGTGGCTGTCCTCATACATGTATAAAATATTTAGAACGGCAGGGACTTAATGTAAGGTTCCAAGTTTGGGCAGATGATTGCAAATTGGCTACCTCAATAAGGAATATTGATGAATGTATAAAGATTTAAAAGATAATGAGGGAGGAAGCTGTAATCGTTGATGGGATGAGGAGGTTCATTCCTTCTTCGCTAAGACTGGGGAACCTTATTCGATCTTTCTTGAACTCATTTGCACTGTCTTCAAACCATTGTTCGATCGCTGCTTGTCATTCTGGCCATTCAGGCTTAGAGACTGTGCCTATCGGGTGTGGGTAAAATTCTCGTTCTCCTATCACTCTCGCTATTTTTTCAATCAGCTAGAAATCGTTGCAGGGATACTCTTCGACGCGCAAAGCGGGCTTTCATCAAAGGAACAGTGCGCTAACCTGCCTTGGTTTCTCTTACTGACAAATCTTCATGCTCTAGCAACTTCCTGTCAAATCGCTTTCCTCTCATCTTATTCGAATCTGATGCATGTGTGTTCTAATTCTCCAACTGAAAAGGCTAAATCTCTTCGGCTCTCTGCGCTCAATATATTCCTCTATGTCTGCAATAGCTAATGCACTTTCCCATCAAGTGTTGGAAGCTCTCCCATGTCCAACCTATTCCGAAAAATAGGAAGCCGCGCTCTTGATCCTTCTAACTATCGCCCTGTAACTCTTCTCACTTGTATTCTATATAAGATCTTTGAAACCCTTCTAACTCACTTTTTAGATCATCTGGAAACTCATTCCGATGCGCCAGTACGGTCTCGTTGCACGAAGTTACTGGCGAATATACTTCCAATGCTTAACCGATTTTATGGTTTTTTCGCTCTTAGGAACTACGGTGAGACTTGCGGGTGGCGCTTGACTATCCAAAGCCAATTTGACCGAGTATGGTACGCGTCACTGCTCTCCAAGCTCCCTCCTTTGGGTTCCTCCTCTCTTTGCTTACTTATGTCTTAGTTTTTCTTTCCAAATACTCAATATCGCTGTGGTTGATGGAGCGATTCTTCTTCTTTTTTCTGTTTAATGAGTGGTGTTCGCTCAGGCGTTTCGTCTTAATCTCCTACTTTATTTCCTACTTTTCATTAAATGATCTTCTGCACTCTGGCACCCTAACTCTATCGCACGCGTATTCCCCGATGACTCAACGCCTTCATTCTTTAAACTGCTATCAAATTATTACCCCTCTTTTATTTCTAAGAATTGCCTCTCGTCTTAATCTTTCGCGATTTTATTCTCGCTGATGGAAAGGAAACTTGTGAAATTCAATTCTTTTAAAACCCAACTTCTACAACTCCTTCCCCAAAATACCTTCTAACTTTCCTTTCTCTTTCGACGGTTCTGTCGTCTCTCCTGTTGTACCATATAAACATCTTGGCTTAACATGAACAAAAATAATGTGCTTGAACCCTACACCATCGCAACGGTTGCTAGGGCGGCTTCAAAGAAACTGGAAGTTCTGTTAGACTGTGAGACTTTCCTCATTTTCTCAGTTGCTCCGCTATACAAGGGTCCATCGCGCCATGTGATGGGAGTTACTGCTCTCACATCTGGAGAGGGGGGCTCTGCTTTCACCCGGCTTTTGACAGGGTCGAGTCAACGGCAAAAAGGCTTAAAAAACTGTTCTGTACTTTCAGTTCACTTGACCCCTCTATCTTTGCGGAGCGAT
>JABUQX010109917.1:22500-27500 GCA_015478945.1 Trachelipus rathkii | reverse complement strand
TCACATATCTGGGGTCGATCCACTCTCTCTCGCTACCTATCACTCTCTCTAATTCTCACTAACTTTCCCACTCTCTAACTCTCCCACTTTCACTAACTCTCCCACTCTCACTAACTTTCCCACTCTCTCTTTGTGTATGGGCATGTTTTCTATCCTCGTTACGTTTGTGCGATACAGGTAAATATTGAACAGCGGTACGCTATCAAGTTCTGTGTGAAACGTAACAAGTCTGCCACTGAGTACATTTGCTTCTTTAAACGAAGCTTATGGGGATGCCACTCTATCGAGAACTATGGTTTTTAAGAGACACAAAGCTTTCAAAAAGGGCCGAGAAAATGTTGAAGACGACCCTCGTTGTGGAAGACCAATCTCGTCAACAAACGATAAAAATGTGGAAGTTGTTAGAGCTGTGATGGAGAGAGACCGCCGGTTCAGTGTCAGAGTGATTGCAGAAGAAACTGGTTTGGATAAAAATGCAGTTCATAGAATTTTAACGAACCATTTGCACGTGCGAAAAAATTGTTCAAAACTAGTGCCGAAAGATCGACTTGTCTATGGAGCAGAAATCGAACAGGGTCAAAATTTGTCAAGATTTACTCGAAAGACTCGAAATGGAGCACAATATTTTGAATAAAGTTATAACAGGCGATGAATCATGGGTTTTTGAGTACGATCCTGAAACCAAACGCAAAGTGCAGAATGGCACACAAAAAATTCTCACTCGTCTGAAGAAAGCACGTATGAGCAAGTCCAAGGTGAAAACATTGAACTGATTATTGTTTTTTTTCGACAGCCGTGGTATTGTGCACAAGGAATTTGTACCTTCAGGACAGACAGTTAATCAAGTCTTTTACAAAGATGTCTTGAAACGACTTCGAAAACGAGTTCAGCGAATCAGAACAGGCATTGCAGACGATTGGGTGCTGCACCACGATAACGCGCCATCTCACACTGCGCTCTCAATTATAGAATTTCTGGCGAAGAAAAACATTCAAGTACTTCCACATTCTCCATACAGCCCAGATCTAGCTCCTTTCGATTTCTACCTCTTCCCTAAGTTGAAAATGAAGTTGATGAGTCATCATTTTGGGACGATGCAAATTTGCAAAACATAAAAAAAATGTAACACGTGAACTAAACACATTTCAGGAAAATGACTTCCGGTACTGCTATGAACAGTGGAAGAAACGTTGGAACCGCTGTGTAACCTCCCAAGGGTCATACTTCGAAGGAGATAACTTGTAATTTCAGGCAAGTCCAATACATAATTAAATACGACATCAGTACACTTACTTTTGGGACATAACATGTATATATTTTATCACCCTTTAGTTCCTCCTTAATCTAATGTATTGAGTTATCCTATCAGTTACCCCTATTCTAAAAAAGAATAAACAAAGTTATAAAAGCTAAAAAATTTCTTTTTCAATAATAAAGTAAACACATTCACATTTAAAACTCCTGCTCACTGGCTTGTTCTGATCCTTCCATCTCACTATCTATAGCTATATATATAGTATTCTCTCTTTAAGTTTGTGAATCATTTCTTAATTCTTATAAGCTAAAACATCTAAAATTTCATTTCAAATTTTGCGATCACCAGTTTTGCTTTCGTCTTTCTTAATCCGCTGCTGATAAATTCTTTCCTATCTTACATATCTTTTTATTGGTTATGCACGATTTTAAAATAAGAGGAAATGTGTGGGTGTCGTCAAGTGCATTGTTTCTCAACCGGGGGGTCGCGACCACCAAGGGGGCGCGAGCGGATATACGGGGGGTCGCGGTGGGTCACACAAAAAAAAAATTATGTACGAAAAACAGCTTTTATTAATGAATTATAATAATCAAATGTTACACAGTTGTTATTTATAAAAAGTTAATTTTTAATAAAATAAAAATAATATACTTAACGCATCCAAAAGCATCTTTTGTTAAGGAATTTTATATATAATATATATATATATAGGCCTATAATATATTATTATATACCTACCTATATAATATTACTATATCATACCGTATAGTTCTTCACACAACTAATAATTTTAAATAAACCCTAGGGTTATTATATATCACAACCTATACTTATACATGGGCTATAATATATATATATATATATATATATAATATTATATATATATATATTCATTATATTATGATATATTATATATATATTAGGGATGGGCTGTGAAAAAACTCGTTTTTTTTAATTTTTTTTTTTAAAAAGAAACTTTTTTTTTTAAACAAAATGTTTTTTTTTGTTTTTTTTTAAAATTACCTCTTTTTATGTATATTAAAGATGTTTTAAATTATACAGTAGTACCAATACCCCTTCTAGGCCTATATTGACTATTAATAGCGGATTTTTAATATATACAGTGTAATATATATATATATATATCATATATATATATATATATATACTAATATATATATATATATATATAATATATATATATATATTATATATCAATATATATAATATATATATATTATATATATATATACTATATGATACAAAAAAGGATGGTATAACAGGTGGCTTTGGAGTGTCAGGAGAAAAATGAGAATGGTAGGAAGGTGATTGATTTCTGTGAGGGGAGAGGTATGTGTGTAAGTAATAGCTTTCTTTAAACACAAGAGTCTCATAAGTATACTAGAGTTGGTGTAGGTACAGATGGTATCGTATCGAAGTGAAACGTATGATTGATTTTGTGTTCGTGAAGAAGGAGATGTTGAAGAATGTGTGTTGGATGTTAAAGCAGTGAGGGGTTAGGAATGGGATTATCGGATCATTCTGTTGTTCTATGTAAAATTAAGTTAGTTTGGGGGACTTGGATGGAGAGGAGGTGATACGGAAGGAAGTGGTAAAATTAAGAGTGAGAAGTTTAGTGAACCAAGGTAATAGGATAAGGTATGTCAGAACGCCTCGCAGTAAATCAGTTTGAATGTGAACAAGTGAAACTGAATAAATCTGGAGCAAATGAAAGGAAGCAATTGTTCGCAGTGCAAACAGAGTATGTGGGTGTTGCTAAAAGGTAGGAAAAAGTTTAAAAAAAAGGAAAAATTTTGAAAAAAAATTTAAAAAAATACGTTTGGGGGGGAGTTGGGGGTTTTGGGGGGGAAAATGAAAGAGTGATGCAAGGCCGGTTAAAATTAAAAAGAAGCATAGTTGAATGTACTAAAAGCAAATGATGAAGTTTCAAAGGAAATGTTTGAATTATATAAGGAGGAAAAAGGAATGCTAAAAGATGCATACGTAAGAGATAAGAAAAGGTAAATTGAAGCAGTTTTGGAAGGAGGATGAATGGGGATATACAAGGGAATAGGAAGCTCTTCTGGAAGGAAGCGCGAAAGGTTAAGAATTAGAATAAGGGGAACCTGCTTAGAATATGAATAGTGATGGTGTTTTTGTAACTGATGAAATGGATGTGAGTGGAGTGTGGAAAGAACACTTTGAAAATGCTGTATAATATTGGCAGTAATGATGAGGTGATAATGACTGTGTGTGGGTTTGATGGTACAAGAAGGAAAAGGTATTTTGGGGATGAGGTTATTAGCAAAAGAGGAGGCAATGGGTGAAGTGAGAAAGTTGAAGAATGATAAATCTGCAGGTATAAATGAAATTACTGGTGACAATGATCAAAAACGGAGGCAAGATGGTGATTGATTTGATCTTGAAGTTGTGTAATAAGGCGTTTATGAGGGTATATTTTCGAGGGATTGGAGGAGAGGAGTAAATAAGTAACCTTTATTAAGGGTAAGGGAGATCACAGGGAACTTGTAGAAATTTATGGTATTAAGTTTTATTTGAGTGTTTGGTAGGAAGATATATGCTGGTATTTTGGTCGAAAGAGTGCGTCGAGTGAATGAAGGACTGATTGGTGAAGAACAAGGTGCGTTTAGGAGTAGGTAGAGGATGTGCGGATCAAATCTTTTTAACATTGAAGCAAATGATAGAGAAATGAGAGAGAAGAAGATAAATTGTATTTAGGTTTGATGGATTTGCAACAGGGTATGATACAGGGTTAATAGGGAAGCTCTATGGCAGTGTTAGTGATAATGGTGTTGGTGTAGGCTTCTGAATGGAATCAAAAGTATGTATGACATAGTGAGGCGTGTGTAAGAATAAATGGTGTCAGAAGTGATTGTTTAGTATTAATAGCGGAGTGAGGCCAGGGTTGTTTGTGGCCCACCTGGGTCAAGGGATGACGATTTACCATAGTGAGTTACCATAGTGAGGGCCCGTCGCAGTCCCGTGAAGCTATATGGTGGATTTCTGACTGCGACGAGTCCTTACTAATTAATGGAACAGAGGGGGGGGGGGTAAGGCTGGGATTTCTTTTTGACTTGTCATATTCTTCTACTGCTTTCTTTTCCTGATGCTTGTTACCGCACCTTACGCACCAGTCTTGGGAGAAAAGGTAGTATGAAGAATCTATATATATATATATATATCTATATATATATATATATTATATATATATATATATATATATTATATATAATATATATATATATATTATATATATATATATATATATATATATATATATATATAGTATATATATATATAATATATATATATATATATTATATATATTATATTATATATTATATAGTTCTAGTCTATTTATATATTTATATATGAGAAGACAATAATAATAATAACAATTGTAGTCATTAGTGGTCTTATAACAGATCAATTGAAATGCAATAATTATATGCTCTAGAGCACTAATAAAACTTTATTAAGTACTAAACCTTTACTTTATATATTGTATACCTCTTTTAAACATATTGTATTTACTGTATTTTAATGCTAAATACCCTAAAAAAGACTTGATATATATGAAAAATAAGTAATTTAAAAAAAAACAAAAAAAAACAAAAAATTTTGGCCTTTTGGTCTTTTTTTAAAAAAAAAACGTTTTTTTATAAAAAAAAACGAACGGTTTTTTTTAATCCCAACCATATATATATATATATATATATATATA